>CABFWO010000771.1:0-50189 GCA_902155825.1 Timema genevievae
ATATATATATGGGGCCCACACCCTACAGTTCGCAGGGGGCCCCAAGTTGTCTAAGACCGGCCCTGTGTAGTAGGCGGCACTTAGGACTAATTGCATTATACATAGGAAGGAGAGGGGGGAAGTTGTCATCAAATATATAAAATAGCTTTAAATAATTTTAATTATCTTAATGGTGATCTACTGAAAGTAAAAGCCAAACACAAATAATGGCGCTTAGAGATTAAAGTCCCAGAGTAAGATGATTTATTCGCTTAGACTTTGATTATAATATTAAAATATTCACATATCTGTTCTACGGAAGACTGGACGTTAGTGACACATTCAACCACTAAGCGCTGTAATCGATACGATAGTGTGTAAAAGAAAACAATGAGTCTCTGTTAACGCCCTTAGAATAAATTAAACTCGAGGGAAAACTTTACAACTAGAAATATCTTGATTGCATTCGTTCTAATCAAATAGTTGGAATCCCCCCNCCCCCCTCGCTCTCCAAAATGGAAAATGTTCTTAAAATAGAAAGTTTTATTTCTCACATCTCAACACGCCCTCTCCTGTACACCACAATATGTCAGCCAAAGTGGTAAACAGAATAAATCCTGTACCCTTAAAACCGTAATTGTAATATTTAATTTGATTTTTGAATATATCTTTACATCGCAGGTATTTGAACCCCTAGTCACCTGGGACGTACTGGGGGGAAAAAAAGTATCAATCCTTTGAAGCGATGTTAGTCGGGATTCTCTGAGTGAACAGAATTACGTTGCGAGTTCTTTTTTTTCTCTCTCTCTTTCCAACCATGAATGTTTGATGCTGTTTCCTGAAACGGAGCAATCCACTTCGACGGTATCAGCGTGATGTAATACCATGGGCAGCAAGTTTTCACCGAAGAAGTTACATTCAAATATTTAGCGCGTTCAAAGTACAGTAGGAAATGACGCGGAGCTAGGGGTTCAAATACCGGTTGGGTGTACCGAGAGGTGGTTTATTCCATATGATTTACCAATTTCTCTCCACGTAAATGCGGGTATACTTCTTCTAAATTTGACCTTCCCCAGATCTAAAACATTAGCGTGATTAGTACTTATGTGTATAACCCGAACGTATAGTAAGAAGTGATACTAAAATATGTATTATATATATATTAATGTATGTATTCGTTCGGGCTATATGCATGCATTAATTATGCTATTGAAGTGAGTATGAGCAAGGTAGAATTTTAGAGGAAATGTACCCACAGTTGCGTGGAAGGAGAGGGGGATGAAATATTTAGCAAAAACCATCCTCAGCATACCCAACTGGGATTCGATCCTCGATCTCCTCGTTACCAGCAATGTATTCCAAAACGAAAGTAACGCGTTAGACTATGTGACCACCGCTGTGGGTAAGTAATATTCTGGTTAGGAAGGAATATTTTAGAAAATATCAACCTTTTTTTTCTTTGGTGAGCCTGACGGGTAGTTACGTGGAGGAAGGCGTTAGTCTCGTCTTGTAGGGTTGTCACGTGACAATGATGTCGTGGTTCGAATCCTACTCAGGTGCCTGTGTTTACCCACACCATTGGGTACACAAAAGCATTAAAATCCTAGATTTTTCCCTCAAATTGTTTTTACGTTCCCTTCACAAAAACGTGGGTACATTTCCTCTAAAATCTGTATTCCTCATCCCTAAAGCAGTAGTGTAAATATGCAGATATCCTAGACCATTTGTTCCCAAGTTGTGGTTCGCGAACCCCCTGTGGTTTTTCCAAGGGGTCCGCCAAAGTATTTCCGTAATGGCGGATTTTTAACGAACAGTTTGTGAAATTTTGTGAGGCGCATTTACAAGATTATATTATATAATCTTAATGGGGTTTCTATCCATTGTCTCTTCAGAAAACTACGCTTACTTTTTCTGCACCCCCACCAATAATTTGTTTCACTTTCCACAACAGAAGCAGGCTCAATGCTGAAAGTGACCTGAGACTTTATTTATCGTCTGTTGTTCCTGACTTTAAAGTCTTATGCCATCCAAAGCAAGCGCATTTTTCTCACTAAATCTCGCGAAGATGTGAGTAGCTGTTAAAACTCGTAAACAGTTTTTGAAGGTTAAATCGGCATGGAATTTTGTTACTACAGGAAGAGATTTCGGCTATGTAGAAGCAGAAATTTCCAGTACCACTTTTTAAAAAAAACATGTGCAATATGATAATATTGTGACAATAAAGATAAGAAAATATTAATACTTTGCTTATTTAATTTCAGTTTTAATTTTTTTAGTAAATGTATAATTATTTGAATTTTTTCTTACGTTGTTTCAATATTCTTGCATTATTTTTGGTGGTGTATCCCACAGTTATATAGTAGGTTAATTTAATTGATTAATTTGATTGCAATTAATAAATACATTTTATGAAAATTAGGTATAAAATTAAATGCGTGGCTATGAATATTTATCAGGGGGTTCGCGCAACTCAGATGTTTGTGAAAGGGGTTCGCGGGTCTAGAAATTTTGGGAACCACTGTCCTAGATCATAGTATTACAAAGAAAGAAAATAAGATTTTGTTAATTTTATATTCTTTACTATTATTGATCACATTTTTTTTGAAGCAGTGAAAGTTTTTTGCGTGATTGCATAAAAAGGTTGCTCATTTAACTGCTTCAATGTGTAATGTATCAAAATAATTAAAGAATTTACGTTTCATTTGCAAATCTTTATCGTATTTACATTAATTAGTAACATGTTTTTAGTCATAATTTAAAAATTCAAGCTCATGGAGAAGTATCACATTAATTTATTGTATAAAACACTATACAAATATTAACCCGTCCCTGAGGATAAGTGCCTAAAAAGGTTGACCACAAGTGTTAGGGACCGTGGTTTGATCCTAAGTAGGGCTGACGAAGATAGCTACTAATAATTTGTTAAAAAGTTTGTCCAGCTATCCGATTAGTGAATATCTGTGTGCCAGGTCTGGGTGGGTTATATTAGACGTACCGGTACTTTTCAATGTTGAGTTAGTTTGTAAGTCGTGTCCTTATAAATAATATATTTAGTTATTGCATTTCATATACTCTAATTTTAAAAACTGTTATATATTAATAAATACTCCATCATCTCTAATTTGTTGAGAATGCATGCTACTAGCAACACCTTTGATTTACATTTATGTGGGCCTGAATATGTATACGTTTTTAAAATAATTTCTGATAGTTGTTCAATGCAGCATTAATTAGGTCTATTCTCATAGTAAATTGATTAAATTTGACCTGCTTCAGTGGCTGGATGGTCTTAGGTGTCACTCTCGCAATAGTCTAGACTGCCGAAGACAGGGAGATCGGGGTTCGAATCTAGATTGGGTGTATTGAGGGTGTTTTATTTCCTTAATAGTTTTCCACTATAAGTGAGGGTACATTTCCTCTAAATTCAACCTTCCTCATCTCTGATTCATTGGCGTAATTATTGTATATAGGTATAACCTGAACAGTAAGTAAGACGAGGTGCTAAAAATAATTAATTAAGGTTGACTAACATCATCAGAACCATTTTATTATGTTTTTTAAATCATTGTTTTAAGAACGTTTGAAAATTTTGCAAATGGTAATGTTAATCGCAGGTCACTCATCTGATGTATAAACATTTACAAACAACAAACTTTGAAAAGATATACCTACAACGTTTAAGAAATATAATTAGGTTAAAAATAACTAATTTCAGATAAAATGGCCAATACATGACCTTCAAAAATTACAATACTTTCTTTATACTATGAGAAAATAAAGGTTCATTTAATGTATAATAACTTATTTAGTGGTTCTCTACCAAGTGCGCATGATCGTCGTCTAATCCATGTGTAGGGTGAGTGGGATACTGAAGACAAAGTGCACCTGAATTAGTGTGAAGAAGAGAGGGTGGAAAAACTGAATTGACATATTAAATTTTGAGTAAATCAGCAAATTGGTTTATTTCGAGTCTAACTAACACCTCACTCATACCTTGTGACCATTGGAGTGGACTGTAAACCAGATCGTACTATTTTTGACTAAATAGGATCAGAAGTTAGATGTTGTTCTGGTTTGTTAGTTAATCTAGGGTTATTAACAGTTTAATCTAGAGGATGGGAAGGAAAAGGATATATTAGAGTAAATGCACTCACACTAGCATGAGGAGAGGGTTGAAAAACCACTGTGAGAATTGTATGTGAACACGACCGGGTTTTGAGCCAAGACCTTCCCATCAACAGCGATATTCCGACACACGAGTACTAATGTATTAGTTCACAAGGCCACCGTGACGGGTTAGGTTACAGTCCGATTTAGATAGGAAGGAACTTTTTTTAAGAGTCACAAGCTACTGATTATCTTTATATATTTGTACGTTTGGTCAGTACCTATAAAATAACACTAATAATGTACTATTTTATCATAGTTGATTCTTCTTAAGTCAACAACCCAAAGCTCGGTTTGGTTTCTACTCATTCATCTTCGGCTGGCTAGTGCTGCCCGCACCATCTGGTAGAAATCCCTTATATGCATTAGGAGAATTCAGGAAGTAAGATGATCCCCCGTTGCCTTCCACACTGAATTTCTACCAACGAGTGCAAAAGCGCTTACCAATTTTGCCAGGAAAGGTATTTTCACATACCTTCCAGGGTTATTTTATATGCCACAATCGACATGGGACCGATGGCTTTATCTCCCCTCCATCGCTCAAGAAAAATCCGCCTCAACCTCGACTAGGTTTGAACCCACGAACATCGGGTCCTGAGGAGAGCACTTTACATCAAGACCACTGAGGTCGACCATAGTTTTCTAAAATATTCTAACAAAATCTTACTGTAGTTTTAAAGTCTTGTTGCGTAATATCTCTTTATTTAGGATAAAGTATACTGAGTTTTAGTTGCCTTAACAATTCAATTGAGAACAGATCCGCGTTGGTGGTCGAATGGTCCAAGGCGTCACTCCCGCAATAGACTGGACTACGAATGACTGAGAGTTTGGATTTCGAATTCCGGTCGGGTGTACTGAGGGCGTTTTTTCCTAAATGATTTCCCACTCTCCACGCAATGCGGGTACACTTCCTCTAAATTCAACCTTCCTCATCCGTAGTTAGCATTAGCATAAACAACTTGTGAATGTGAGGAATGCCAGGCCTCCACCGTGGTTTGGATTCCACGTTAAACTGTAGGTCCTCCATTTCATCTCACAATCACCCTACCATTACACATTAGCGTAAGTGCGTATAACCCGAACGGGTAGTAAGACGCGGTGCTAATAATAATAATAATATTAGCATAATTAGTACATAGTAGTATAAGAACGGGTAGTAAGACGTGGTGTTAAAAAAAGTAGTAATTTTATTTCTGACTTCATTCCCGGGATATAGGTCAGAACACGGGAAAGAAGAAAAGACCGTGGGAGCGAGGGGGTGGTGGGGAGAGAGGGGGAAGAAAGCCTCGCGTAGTCCTCTCGGTTTGTTCCGGGTGGGTTTCCCCCTCTTGCTTTTCAAAAGTCGATCAATCTTTATCAAAATTTTATGGCATCAATACACCAAAGTTGTTGGCGGAGCCCAAATCTCTGGAGGTATCTCCGAGCATCCTGCCGGAGATATTCCGAGGTGGAACTAGAGAGAGAGAGAGATAAGAGAGAGAGAGAGAGAAGAGAAAGATGGAGAGGAACTGGTATTACAGGCCAGTGAGAGGAGAAAAACATAGACGTATAGTTGAGGTAAAGGCCGGGTTCATTCATTAGGTGAACCTAGGCGGTCGCAGGTCCTAGGAGTGCATTCCAACAAAATGTAATTTTTTACTTTCTCTTGATACCTCTGAGAGAAAGTATTGTGATCATCAAAAAATCGAACTCTAGATTTTTTATAAATGTCGACGTTTCATGACCCCCCTGAAACCAAAAAAGTTGTTTTCACACTGCCATCTGTCTGTCTTTCCGTTTTGTCTGTACCTCTGGCTAGAGTCGAAACTGTTTTACCAATTGGGTTAAAACTTGGTATCTGGGGCTTACATAAGGTTCCTCCTAGGGGTTTTTGGAATTAGGTACCTATGTAACCCCTAAAATCAAGGGTAGTTTTATTGAAAGGGAAAAAGGAGAAAAAAAATCAAATTTCTCAAAATTCTCTCTAGCAAGTTTGATTACATTTTATATCATCTGGACATAGTTTATCACTATAAATAAGATGGCAATTCTCGTGAAAATGACTTTGAGGGTACTTTACATGGGAGAAATTTTCCAATTTTCATCATTTCTCCGCAACTATTTGAGATATAAAATAGCGTATCATTGTAAAGCTATAGTAGCCTACCATTTAATTAGGCTCTTTGAAAATGAATTTGATTCTTATTCTTTTTGGTGGACAAAGATGTTTCTCTTTTTTCAATTTTTCTGTAACAGTTTTCCTAGTTCCTAATGCCATAGTGTAAGTAATAGTGTAGATTATTTTATTTATGATATTTGGTGTAGTGTTTCTACAGCAATGTACAGTAGCCCCATAGCTTCTTTGGTGCTGACTGACTGACTTCTGACAGTCAAATTTTAGGTATTTACCTAAAAGTTGACTGTCAGAAGTCAGCTGTGAACTGTAAGTCAGCACCAAAGAAGCCATTTGGCTACTGTATATACCTACTAGCCTAATTTCATTTCACAAATCTTACGAATTTTTAGTAAATGTCTATTTTTAAGATAAAAGCGGGAGAAAGTCTGTGTGGTGCATCGTACCATTTTTTTTATTTAATTTTTAGTCTTTGAAAACATAATTATTTAAATTAAATACGCTAATAACTATTTCTAAATACATAAATATCATCTGAATTCTTTTTTAATATTAAGAATTCATATTCGTTCTATAGCATTTAGCTAAAAGAGCCAACATAAAAGTGATGAAACTTACCCCACCGCACTGCCGGCCGCATCAAATGGGAACACTAATAAACAGCGCGGCTGACCACAACCGCCCGGACACATGTTAAACTCAATACTGAGCCTCGATTGTTGATACTGACAGGCCAAAGAGCATAGAGACAAAAAAAACTTCGGTGCTGAAGATGTGCTGCTCGCCCCTTCATTACGGAACACACTGGAACAGTTCCGATGGTTCCAGAACAGTACTTACATGTGCATGATCTTTCCCGAATATCCCAGATGTCCACCCCTACCCTTTTCTTCCGTGGCTCCGTCTTCTGGGTCGTATCATATATATAGTGGTGTGTGCGCTATGTATGATCACTATTGGGCTTGGACAAATTAAGAACAGGAGGAGCTCTAGCTTCATTCATAATGTAAGATCAAAATTCACTTTTCGGCTTAATTTATTATTTCTCTTTTTTCAATCATGTAAACTTTATTATTCTAAATTCCTTTTTCGGCAATATAATTTATAAAACTTCAAGATAACAAAAAAATGACTTTTTTTTTACTTTAATAATTTTTTTTTGCATGATCGATATTGTCTTTGTTAAAGATCGATCTTTTGGTTAGTTCGTGATGTAAACGAGTTAGATCGATTATCATGATAGTATCGATATAAGGGAACTAAATCTGTTAAACATTGTGATATTCAGCCTTGTGGGCATTAAATGTAATATTTACTTGGGGACTTAAGTTTTTTCTTTAAACATGTCAGAACTTAATATTGATGATCTGTTATGGATATTGTTTATATTACTTAATCTTGGGGTTTCTTTTAATACATTGCGGGTTTGGTAAATGTCTCGATTATTAAGGAAACATACAGTTCAGATTAACTTAGGAAGTTATTATTAAATTTTTAATCTCTTTTGAGTATTGTATAACTTAATTTTTTTTAAGAACCTTTTGGTGCGTGTCAACGCCTATTTACTTCTTGTCATTTTTATAGGGTAACGGCGATTCTTGAGCCATTTAGGTAATATTTTAAACATGCGAGGATTCCTCTAATTTTTTGTTTATATATTCTATTAAATGTCTCTAATTCTTGGCTTCTTCAATATTGTCATATATTTATATTTGTCATATTATTATATCATGGATAAATAAATACCTATTGAAACCAGTCAAAATATTATTCGTAATTATAAGCAACCATGCCCTAGGTAATGTTATCAAATATATATATGTTATTCGTTATTTGTTTTGATTTAGGAAGTATCATCAATAGTTATGAATCTCATTTAATTACATATCAAGAGATAGACCGCTCCAGTATTCATATCCGCAACTAGGTGAGAACAGCGGATTCTGGACTTTGAATGTTACTGGAACATAACCAAAGCTTAGAACTCCTAGCACTCTCTCCTATTGCCCCCTTGTTTTTGCCCTGTCTTATTTGTTGTGTTTTGGACCTCCTAAATTTTTTTTATTTAGTGTTAAGGAAGGTTCAAAGCTAATAACTCTTTATAAATAAAGAAATATCTTCTGGATATGTTTTTAATATTAAGAATACATATTTGTTCAAAATTGATTAACAACATAATCACTTTTATGGTTTCATGAAATCCGGGGTCACTTTGTCGGCGAATCACTTTGATATTCGATTAATAGCTTATGCACTTCGGTGGCCGCATGGTCTAAGACTTCACTCTCGCAGTAGACTGGACTACTGATTGTACCGCCGGAAGGAGGCGGTGGGCCCGCTCTTCTTCGGGGCGTCTCTCTTCCGCAGTTTGGGGTTCAAACCAGCTGGGCCCTCCCTAATCCTTACCCATTTTACTCTGCCCCTTTGCCGGTGTTATCAGTCTCTCGCAAGTAAACTTGTTAGTCGGGTCCATGACACATGTCCACCTACAACTTGTCTTTAAAAATATTAAACAATAACGAGCGTGTGGGTAATACTGTACTGTAAGTTTACTATAGCAAATTTCACAGTGGCTTCGAATCCACAAAACATAATTTGTATACACTCATTACCGGCGGATAAATCATCGAGCTGGAGGTAAAATAGGGGTTGTTCCAAACCCAATTAAATCCTATCACGCCACTTAACAGCCAATGGTGTAACACACACGGTTTCATAGGATCAACAGTGCATTCCTTGGTTATTGGCCTAAGCCGTCTAGTCCAGGCTTTAGTCCTTTTTTCGTCCTCCTAATCGAAGCGATATAACAGAACACGACTCCTTCACCTACGTCTAACCACTGCTCTCTCCATCTTAGTTTGACCCGGTTGACCGACCGGTAACACTTTGGGCCAGTTTTATAGTCAGATTGAGTACGCATCAAACGTGGCACTACACTATATACAAGATACTTACCTAAACCCGAATGTAATTGACCAGTTTCGCAAGTAAAATTTGCCCATTCCATTCCCGTCTAAGTAGGTGTCGTTCTGTATTTAGTGTACAGCCACACTTGAGGCGTACTAAGTCTGACAATGAAACTAACCCATTCCATTCCGGTTTCTCCTTTGATATTATCTATTGTGAAGCATAAAGATGACCTTTCATTTCATCAAACTCCAACTACCTAGCTTGTATGGGTTTCCAAAATAAAATTCTAGAGAAAAACTATTCCAATTAGTTTCTAGAGGTATTTGATTTTCAAAATATTTACAGACCACTCTAATAAATTATAGAGGCATCTAATTTTCAAAAAATGTCTGGGGATGTAGGTCACTTCAGATAGATTTTAGAAGCATCAAATTTTAAAAAAACATGAGAGGATCACCCCAAATAGCTTCTAGGGGCATACAAATTTACCAAAAAAGACTCTGGGTAGTATCACTCCGAAAATCTTCTGGAGGATCCAAAATTCAAAAATTCACAAGAAAAGACTACTCCAAATAATTCCTAAATGAATCTAATTTTCAAAACTTTCCAGGTGAGGTGCACTTAAAATAGTTTCTAGAGCCATCTATTTTTCAAAAATTTGCCAGAGAAGGACAAATTGAAATAAATCTAAATAGCAGACAGGCATGTCCTTCTCAGAGCAGACTGTGTTCCAGTTTCGACATTCCCTTGGAGAAATTAAGAAAAACACTCAATTGTAAAAATGTGTTTCCACTGCTCATGGTGGTCACGTGGCTCGTGATTATACTGGTTTGCCAGAGGGTCATATCTCGGCTGGATGCACTTTAGAACCTGCTTTGGTCCTATGGTTTAAGGCGTCAATCTCGCAAGAAACTATTCTTACAATGACGAGGATATCGAGGTTCGATGGTTGAGTGTGCTTAGGGTGACTTTTGTCCTAAATGGTTTCCCACTCAACCTCTGTGCAAATGCGGGTACATTTAAAATACATTCTAGCTTTCTCATCCTTAGGCCACTAGTTGACTATAAATTTGCGGATAGCCTGAACGGATAGTAAGATGTGGTGCTTAAATAAAAGAAAAGACACATTAAGTGTGTGAGGGGGACGATATAGGGTTCCCATGTGTGATTTACCCAACCCTTCTCAAAGCTGATGTGGGTACACTTCCTTGAATACAAACCTCCCCATCCAACCTCCTTATGTTATTGCCTTATTATAACTTTGTGTAAAAACTTTCGATCTGAAACAAAACAAAGACTGCACCTGGCCATGATTCCAACCTCGATCTCACCACCATTAACAATTCAACAGATTGCAAGTCTGTCACCTTAGACTGCATGACCCCTGTTATGGACATGAAACTAATAGTTTTTATAACTTGATCATTTATTCATATAAGAATATAGTGTGTGTTTGATGTGGACTATTTTGCTGCAGTTGGTTGCATTGCGGGGGATACTCTATTCTACATCTATGGATATAAACAAAGCAACACAAAGTAGAGATGTGACTGTTTTGTTGTGTTTGGTCACATTGCGGGGGATACTCTATTCTACATCTATGGATATAAACAAAGCAACGCAAAGTAGAGATGTGACTGTTTTGTTGTGTTTGGTCACATTGCGGGGGATACTCTATTCTACATCTATGGATATAAACAAAGCAACGCAAAGTAGAGATGTGACTGTTTTGTTGTGTTTGGTCACATTGCGGGGGATACTCTATTCTACATCTATGGATATAAACAAAGCAACTCAAAGTAGAGATGTGACTGTTTTGTTGTGTTTGGTCACATTGCGGGGGATACTCTATTCTACATCTATGGATATAAACAAAGCAACGCAAAGTAGATATGTATATCCACAAAGGCGTGAATAGAAGGCGATGAACTGAAGTTTGATTTAAGAAGGGGTAAAGGGATAGCTAGCAAGTTTGTATGAGGGTGTAAGAAAGGAGATTAAGGTGGGGGGAGGGGGGTGAGAAGAGAGATGTACTGTTTTCAAAATTAGCAATTATAGTTGGCGAAAACTTTCGGACAAAGATGAGATCATGTCTTGCATCAGATGTCTGAGAGGACAAGACCAAAAGTTTTGTCTTCTGTGATCGGTAAATAATATGTTGTGCCTCAAACCATTCCCTGAGTTTCCCGCAAGTTACATCAGAAAGCTAATTTTCAAGGAGAATCTACTGATGTGTTGGTTATGTACGTCTATTCCATTTTATTATTACATTTAAAATGCACTCTATAAACAAATTACTATTTTAAGCTTGGCCGGCACATTTACCAAACGTGCCTGTGTGGAACATTAATGTAAATGGTAAAACTGTCGGCATAAATGACAACCATATGCCACTGTGGGTTTTACTAATGGTTACAAGTAGCCAATAATATATCTCCCCATCCTTCCTCTCTGCATCTTGGTCTCCTCTCCCTCTTCATCCCCCCATCTCTGCCCCTCCCTCATTTTTCATCCATTTTAATGTCTCTCTTCTCCATTTTTACACCCCATACTCCTTCTCTTTATATTAGACATATATACATTCAAATTTTCATAAGAAGGGTTTTTTAGAAAATATAAAAACGTTTGCAGTCAACAAATAAAGTATTTTACTTTATTATTAGGGTTATTTTATAGGTTTGATAATATCTATCAAAAGTGACAGCTGAAGATCACATGACTTGTTTAGTATCCATTTTAGCTCTCGTATATTAAGAAAATTGGATCATACACACATACATTACGCACACATCCTGCCCTTAAAGTGGGATGGAAGGGGACGCGAAAAAAGGTCGTTGTTTGTACAGTTTTTATATCAAAACTTTTTTTAGCCAAAATAAATAAAATATTTCATCAGTGCAAAAACAGAGTTTAATTTTCTTTACACGGTGATATCAACAGTTCTTGATTATTTGTCAAGGGTGTACTGGAATTTAGTGACAGATTTTTCTTTTCATTTAGAAAGTTTGTCAACTACTGCCGCTATGATCATGACAGATATTCAAGAAATGTTGAGACCGTATGAAGAAAACTAAATTATGTGTTTGTACTAGAGCAATTTTTAATTTATTTTGATCTTAATGAATGATATATGACCTTGAGAAAAGTATTATTTTAAATAGCTAAGGGTTCAATCACTCAGCCCATGTATAATGTTTCAATATGTATTTAAATAATAGAATTAATCCTTAGTGACAACCCTTGAGAAAATTATTTAATTTGCTCAGAAATGTATATAAAATATAATAAAATAGAAACACAAGATGTTCACATTGCAAAGAAAAATAAAGATTTAAAAATGCTTTCATTTAAAAATAAAAACATGAAAACAATACAATATTAAAACAGCTGAACACTAAAAATCACAAATAAAACAAACCAAAATAAATATTACAAGTCAATAGTTCATAATTGGAAAACATCATTTAATCAAGAAATGAATGACAACTTTACTAAAACAAAAGTGAGTGTGATGACTCCTTATGAGTTATTCAAATAAGAATCCATCTATTTGTTCAAGTTGGCAGCCTGTGTTTTGAAGCGCTGGAACTCCTTCAGGCGGATTGCATGAGTTTTAATGAACCCTGTCGCGTCCTCGGGTTCAAAGTCTCCGTGTTTGTCCATTGACACTAAACTCTGATTATACAGAGCTACTAAGGAGTTCCGAGAGACCGCAAGTGCTGAAAGTGATAACAAGTGTGTTTTTACACAAGAGGATAGAGTTTGTAAACATTTTACCAAAGTGGTTTATGAGATAAGAAAAGACTTTAAAAGAAAACTTGTATTTAATTTAGTTCCAAAAATATGAGAAAGGTAAATAACACGGAGTCAAACTGAAATACTTACAGTTCTGTTGGTTGCTCCGGTTTTCCAAACAAATTTTTAAAAGTTCCGATTCTAAAATACAATAATTTTAAATAAAAATATTTTATGTGTATTTTCAAATGAAAATTTCAAATTATCAAATGTCGGTTTGATGCAGCAATACCATATTTAATTTTAAAATGAAGATTTATGCTTGTTAGATATTAATTTTATAAATTATTTAGTCATATATAAGTCACCTTAGCTCAGTCAATAGTGCTGTCTGGCTACTGAGCTAAGGGTCCCGGATTCGATTTCCAGCATGGCTGAAAATTTATCATTGATGAAAATATGCATTTACCCTTTCACAGTGATAAATTAATGGCTGGGGACTTTATGTTGTGCCTGTCCTAGTTTTAAGTTAGATTATAAGGCATATGAAGCTACGAGAGGCCTAGCCAGCCAGTAGTGGAAAATATATGAATTGAATAAAAAATTGACTTAGGCCATAGGCTGCAAACAGTAACGGATGTAAAAAAAAAGCAATATATGAGTCCATATAAAAAATTTAGACTATGATAATTTTTAAAAAAATGAATTTATTTTTATTGAGTCATATGAAATATATGAAACAATAAAAAATAATCAAGGAAAAAATGTTAATGTTGAAAACAAAAGTATTTAATGAAACAAGTAAAAGACAAAGTACAATGAAGAGTAATTTGCAGATTTCACTTGAAATAAAATAAGTCAAAATTTTATTTAGAATTCTAAATACCTTTTTTTTTAATGTTGGCTTTAAAAAAAATGTCAATGCACTGCATGTTAATTGACTAAAATTTTGACTTATTTTATGTTGCAAGTCGTTATTCTGATTGATAGTGTTTTGGTGAATGAATCGTGATATTAACTCACCTATCCCTTTGTAGAGCTGGACTCGCACCCAGCCTGTCACGTGCTCTTGGGAAAGTTGGATGCTCCCACGTACAAATTCACATTCAGGACTGAACCAAAAACCTGTGAGGAAATGTTTACTTTTGATTTATTGATCAGACAGACCGGTTACCAGACCTTCGAAAGTCACACTCCCCTTTATGGGTCATAGTCTAACCAACATACCCCTTCCAATTATTCATAAAGAAGTAAAAAAACAAACACTTCCTATCAATTGTCGTCCTAAATTATGATAAAGCTTTAATGGCAATTTATCCAAAGCTCTGATAGAGGGCTTCCCTTGATACAACGTCAAAAACTTAGTTAATTTGTTTATCAAACTTACCGCTAAAATAAATATGATTAATAAAATTTGGTGGAAAGTCGCGCATCCCCTTAAAACCTTTGTGTATCCCTTGGCATATGCGTGCCACAGTTTGTGAAACACCAATAATCTAAGGGCCGAAACTATAAAGCTGATTTGATTACAACAGTCCTTCCCCTGCTTTAAATCACTATGCAAGGGAGAACTGTTGTAATTCAAATGAGTTTCATAATCTCGGCCCTTAAACTAACAATTACAAAATGTAGCTAATTTTTCAAACACAAAATAATTGTTTTGTACCTATATAAAAATTACATCAGCATCTGCTCACAGCTACTTGTGAATATAAATGTTGCTAATCAATTACACACCATTGTAAACATAGTCTGCCATTTTATCTCTAAGATAGCTCTTCAAGCGTAATACTTCTCTGTCCAAGCAAAAAGCTTCAAGGTCGACATGAGCCTGATGTAAGATTGTACCACCAGGAGTTTCGTACACACCACGAGACTGAAAAGTAAAGAAACAATTTTTAAGAAATAATATTTTTAAGTGACTTTTAAAAAATATTTATATAAATATTATTTTTTTTAAAATCATGCTTTATGTTCCCATTGGACTATCAACATATTTACACTAATGGGGTAGACATGAGTGAGCGAAGTTTAAAGAAAGTGTACCCACTTTTATGTTGGGGAGATTAGAAAATAATTTAGAGAAAACGACCTCAGTGCACCTGGCTCAAGTTTGACGTCCAACCTCCCCTCACACTTGCAAACCAAATAATACAAGACCAGCGCCTTAGGATGCGTGTCCACCAGTGCGGGTATCTATTTCAAATAGTTTTTGAGTTCTCTCATTTTATTACTGTTTTTTTTTTCAAGCTCTCAGCAGATTGTTGTGCCTGAGACGCGCACATTAATATTGCTTGATAAATGTCTTCCTAAACTCCTCAACCAGAGCTAGAATGTGAACTCATGTGATCTAATGGTCTAAGACAGTAGTTCTCAAAGTGGGGTCAGCAGATTCCCAAGGGTCCCCGAGGCTTGTACAGGGGTTCATGAGATCATCCAGGGAATCCATGACATAACTTTATATATTTTTTAAATATTATAAAATGTTATATAAAAGTGTAAATTGTTGATATCTACTAAACGTAATGGAGATGCCCTCCCATATTAAATCCCGGCAAGAAAGTGAGGCTGAAAAGTGGGGGGTTGGCCACAACCCTTGTGCCCAAATCTTTGAGAGGATGATTTATAATTTCACTTTTATATTAGTTTGCTCGCCAGCCAGCACAAAGCCCTTTCAGAAAAAGCACTGAAATATTTTATGCCTTTTCCAACAAATTATGAGTGCAATCAAGCCTTTTTTGTTATTCGTGGTATGAAAAAATGTTAAATGAAATTGTCTTGTTTTAATGAGATTTAAGGAGATGGTTAATAAAATTGATAAAGATTTCAATACTATTTTAAGGTCACACAAGCAGTTCGATTCTTCACATAAATTATCAGTATTTATAAATGTAGGTACTACAAATACAATACGTATAATATATTTTCTTTTCATTTTTACTGTGATTCTTCTTTACATTTATTTTTAAAAAAATTATGTTTAAAGATGTACAAATATAATACCTACATTTATTTTATTTTAATTTATATTGTAATTATATTTACATTAAGAATATTTTATGACTAATTTATAGCTATAACATACTATAAATTTATGACTATTTTTTTTATCACTTATCCTACATTAAGGGGTTCTAAGAATCAACTTTTCCCTGGTTAGAGGGTCCTCATGACTAAAAAGTTTGAGAACCACTGGTCTAAAATATAATTTTTGTAATAGACTAAACTGCCGATGACGAGGAGGTCGGAGTTTGAATCCCGGACAGATAGGTACTGTATATTGAGGATAGTTTTTCCCAAATGGTTTTACACTCTGCAAATGCAGGTACACTTACTCAAAACTCAACTTTCCTCATCCATAATACGTTAGCGTAGTTAGTTTGTATGGGTAAAACTTGAACCAGTATTGAGATGTGAGGACAAAAAAAAAGCTTATCGCAAAATACTATAAATATATTTATTTTATTTATTTGAGGTAGTTAACGTGCACATTCTGAACTGAATGATTATATCAACACATGACTTATAAACTAACTTAACTCTAGAAAAGACACAACATCCAGCCCCTGATCATTAATTCAACACTGTGAAAGAAGAAATCCAAATTTCACCAATGTTAAAATTTTTGGTCATGTTGAAAATCGAACCCGGGACCCTTTAGCTCAGTATGAAGACACACTACCGACTGAGTTAAGTTACTATAAACATAGTAATATAACACATTGTAGAAATTAGAAGACACTTTCCAAATGCTGCTACAAATTCAACTGAAGCAACTGACTATTTGGAATCTTTACATCCAAACAAAATAATGTCTTCATTATAATAATTACCTTAAGACCTAAGAATCTGTTTTCAACAATATCGATTCGCCCCACTCCATTCTGCCCTGCGACCTTGTTGAGGTAAATAAACATTTCCAAAGGGTTTGTGTAGGGGCCTCTGCCATCTGTTAGGTTTTTTACACTGGCTGGGACACCTGCAATACAAAAATAAAACAAAAAACTTGATATAAACCATTGTCTAACTAAACTAATTGCACAGGTGTGCTTTAATCAATGAAAATAGCTGGCTTCAGCCGATGCACACTGATGATTGTATAACTTAAGGCGGCCACCTCAGTCAATGAGAAAGTATCCCTTGGTATCAGGCCACGCGGCTTAAAATACAATGGTCAGTGCTGTTTTTTGAAACTAATTCTCTATTTTGTCCAAGCTTATATGCACCTTTTGACATGTCAATAAGAAAAAGGGTAAAGAAAACTATAAAACTTCTTATCTTGAGGTAAATAAAGCTCGTTGCTAGCTAATTCTCAAATATCTTAAAATTCTCTGCTGTGAGCCTACAAAAAAACTACTGCAATTGTTAGAGGCAGGATAAATAAATCAAACCTAGTCTCACATCTCCACAAATATGCTTAAAAAGTCATTTAAGATGAGCTAGTGTTACATTTATACACATTTGTTTCTATTAATAAAACTCAAAATATATTGTTTTCAAGATAGAAAGAACACTGTCAGAATCTTTCAAACCTATTTTGGCATGAACCATTTTTTAAATAACGCATCATAAAATTATATATTATGTTAAAGTTGAATGTATGTGTAGCTATTTCTTGCTCACCTTAGACTACAGCCTAAATTGAAAGTAGCATAAATAATAGATTACAATAAAACATAGAATATATGATTATTGTTTATGACTCAATAATAGTTAGTCTCTGATTTGAGTTAAATAAAATGATTGAATTTTATTAAATAAAAAGTTGTATTTTGTAATTAAAAATGGCTAAATAAATTATGATTGGTTCAAATTTGTAACAAATTATCTCATTAAGTTAGTACAGCCATAGTTTATTTTTCTTTATCTCGCCTTGGTTAAAATGTGGCCATTATAGCATCTGGTTCAAACACATCGTTTATCAATGGTGTGTGGTTGAAGGAAATAAATTTCCAGAACTTAAGGAACTTTTTTGGGTATTTATTATTATTAGCACCACCTGCATCTTACTACCCATTCAGGTATACACATTGGTTATTCAAATATTGATATAGTTAATTCACATTTAAACCCCCCAGATTGGCCATATTTCACATTTAAAATCTCAAGTAATCAATTTCTCAAAAATTTTTATATTTTTTAAAAATTTAATATATGTACTATAGATTCAAAAATGCCATAGTGAACTTTGATAGCCATTTTAATGTTCTTATTTAAAGTTTGTAAAAACATGCATCGTGAAATGTTGGTGTTACTGATAGTAAAAGTATATCTTTACTAGTCATTTATTATATTGAAATGGTGCATTTTAATTTAATGTGTTATTGAGTGCCATTCCTAGGAAAGGGTTGGGACTCTCTCTTGGTAATTGGCCTGGCCGTCCTCACCGTTCTTGAATGTTATCTCCAGCAGAGTGGGCGTGTCTGGGGACTTCATGGGGTCCGTTGTCATTTGGTAGATCTCAGGGGGGGCAGCCTGAGATGGGTCCTCCAAAATACCGGATTCATAACTGCAACGACCACACAGGATTGGGTTAAGAGCGGAAAAAATGCCATCGTGGTCAGACAGTGCCATAAGTAGGGCCAAAGAGGCAAACCATTTTTGGGGAGCTTTCTTTCTAGCATATGAGTGCATGGAATATGACACCTTTGCTAAGTCGGTAGCGTGTCTGCCTATTGAACTAAGGGTCCCGGGTTTGATTCCCAGCATGGCCGAAAAATTTATCATTGGTGAAATATGGGTTTACTCTTTCACATTGATAAATTAACGGCCAGGGACTGAATGTTGCGCCTGTCCTAGTCTTAAGTTAGATTATAGGTGTTAATAATATCTATCAAAAGTGACAGCTCCAGATCACATGACTTGGCGTATGAATATGAGAAACTAGATCTAGTAGCTTTTCTAGCCCTTACTAAGAAAATTGGACTGTGCATGAGTTCTATCGAGCGACAATAATTTGGTCACAAAAGTGAGTGTGTGTATATATATATATATATATAAAATTATAATTTAAGTTCTGGCATCCTAGTCACAGAAACCTCAAGACTTTGCAATTAGAGAGAGGGTAGTAACATATCTTGGATTTAAAGGGTTTTCAAACTAAAGTCTACTCTATAAAACATTAAGGATGAAGAGGTTTAAGTTTTAGTGGGAAAAACTTTTCATATTATGGGGTGCGAAGTTCTAATCTTCGACTTTGCTTCAAAACAAACATCAACTTCGACTTCACTTTGAAGAAAATTCTGGCTTCAACAGTTATGAAGCTTTGCCAGCAAAAATATTGACAGTTAAAATACTCGATTTATGTTAAAATTAATGTCATTCTGAGCTGTTTTATACATTACAAATCAATGTTCATACGAAAAAAATCTGAAATAATTAAATTGTAATTGTGATAGTAGCTTGATGTATAAGATTAAAATGAAATAATACAAATAATTTTCCAATAAAACATTTTTCAAGTAATTTTAGTGCATAGTGTTATGTAAATAAAGCAACAAAACTTAATATTTTTCTAAGCATTAACCCACTAACCAATAATATTCAAACTTCAATTCTGTTTCGAGAATATTTCATATATTCAATTCGAGTTTGCTTCAAATTTAAAGTGGACTTAGCATATTACTTTTACATTATATTTAAATTTATAAAAATGCATCAATTTTATTACAATGATTACTGTATAAAAGTATTGCAGTGACTGTTTCATCACCTGATATGCATGAGGTTGGCATCCATGCTCCACGGAGCTTTGGTTGTGACTGGAACAGGGATGCCGTGGCTGGCTGCGTACTGTAGCAGGTCCTGGCGACCTTGAAACCTTTCTGTGAACTCGCGGATCCTCCAAGGGGCCAGGATCTAGGAGGTGAAAGGAGCACTTAGTGACTGTTGTAGTAATCACTTTTACTCATTAGTTTATTGATATTTTATTTTTATACACCATATTTGACCTAATAGAAGATGTAAAGAATGCGAGAAAAGGCCAGTGTGTTTGCAGTTTTCATAGCGAAACTTTTTTTTTTTTTTGTAAAAATAAATAAAATATTGCTTCAGTACAAACATAAAGTTTAATTTTCTTCCCACGATGATGTAGACAGTTGTTGAATATCTGTTAGGGGCATGGTTAAGGGATGACTTTATTTTTTTAATGAAGGGAAAAAGTTGTAATTGAATTCCAGGACACATTTGACAAATATCTTAGAACTGTTGAGGTCACTATGTGAATAAAATTAAACTCTATGTTTCTACTGGAGAATTTTTTGATCTATTTTGACCCAACAAAAAAAAGTGTTTATACAAAAACTGCAAAAACACTCCCTGTTTCTTGCAACCCCTTCATCTCTACCTTAACACTTTTAACTTTTACCCCAGATACAATTGGAATCCTCAGCTGTTATCACATCCTCGCCTTCTATTAGGTCAAATATGGTAATGAAATATGTACAGTACATACTTTTCTATCACCAGCAGCCGTAACAATAGCATTGGAGTAATAGTTCTACTATAAAAGTATTCTACTAGAAAAGTTATTAAAACTATTTCTATACATTCACAGTACATCAAATCACTTTTAATGGATATTGTCGATACCTTGAAAATAAAAATAATAAAATAAAATGTTAGTTATGTTGACTGCAAACAATGTTTGTATTTTCTAAACCTTTTTCACTACAAGAATCATATTGATTATTGGTAACTATTCCGCTTTAAAACTAATAAAATATCCACCTGGTGCTCTTATGAAAATATTAATTAAAATGAGTTCATTGTATCAGTCTATTGTTCCTTTGAGGATAGAGTGACTACAAGTTTTAAAAATCAGGAATAAATATTCCTGATAGAATTATATTTTGCATTAAGATATCAGTTTTGATTAATAATCTGAAAGAATAAAAATCTCATGTTTTTTAATATTATTATTTTAGAAGCGCGTCTTACTATCTGTTCAGGTTATACGCATATGTATTAATTATATTAATAAGTAGGGGATGAGGAACGTTAAATCTAGAGGAAGTGCACCCACAATTGTTTTAGGGAATGTGGAAAACCATTTAGGGAAAAACGACCCTCAGTACACCCGAACCGGTATTTAAGCCTCTGTCTCCCTGGCATCGGCAGTTCAGTCTGTTGCAAGAGTAACACCTTAAAACATGCAGCCACCGAAGCAGGTCTCGCGATTTTTAGAATATTAATTTTGGTTACTGTGGCACTGCTACACAAGTTAAAATTATTGTCACCTTCACTTGTGGCCAAAGAGCGTAACAACTGAGCTCGAAACGAACTTGATCGTTGCCTTTTCCCGTCGCCCCATGGGAGACGTAAGTGGCACCTTCCTTACGGGCAGCTTGAACCAGTCCCAGCGAGATGCATGGTCGAGCCAATGACGTCCCCAATAGATATCTCGACTCGTAGATCAGACCAGAACTCACTGCGGGCCACACAAACTCTTTCACAAATGATTCGCGAAGATCCTCGATGATAACCTTCAAAGTAAAAAATTGTGTGAAATCAAATGCAAACAATCACTAAAAGGCAACCCCTTTTTTTAAAACTATTTTATTAATCACTTAATAGTTATATACCGTCTGATTTTCATAGGATGGGCTTATTTAACAGCTAGTAAAGTTACTAGATTTACTTTCATGTATTAAAACGTAAAGTCATGTGATCAGCAGCTGTCAATTTTTATCGATTTATTACATATAAAATAACACCAATAAAAACATTAAATGTTTTAAAAGTAGACTTTCCATTATTTGTGATCACATTAACAGAATTCCAAATTAAATGGGGTGGTAATTTTTAATTATTTAATAATATTTAAATTAAAGGCATGCTATAATATAACTGTCCGGCAATGTACAGGCCAGTAAAACTGAACGTGTGGATGAAAAATTCAACATGAAATATAAACATAGTTTTGCATTTAAATGTACATAATAACAAAAAGTAAAACTTGCAAAATTGCAAATATGTCATCGAACAAAAGTGGCAACATCTGCTTATAACAAACAAATAATAACTATTGGTTATTCACGTGTACTTATTTAGTGTTTTCTTTTGTATTCTTATCACAAAAGGTTTTTATTTTTTTAAGGGTCCTTCCTTTGAAAATAAACTGCACTAAGGACTTATTGATTATAGCAGACTACCGTAGATAAATCTCTAGTTAGTAACACATCTTCTGAGATGAATCTCTGTCTTGACGAGTTTTGTCACAGCAATAGAACCAGTGGTCACATCAGCCATGAACATGATTTTCAAGACCTTGTGTTACAGTAGACCATGACCAACCCTATCCGAGAATATTTCGTTCAAATTTCGGTGGGGTCTAAAATATCACCTTCATATGGACAAGTGAATGTGGTACTATTATGTAAACTTTGTTTACCCTTAAAGGTACCAGTAACAGTCTTACCTTGACCCACCATACCATGACCTTATCTTACAAGCTGTACCCAGAGACGGGGGTCAGGATTTATTAACAGGAGGAGGAAGAGGGGTCTAAAGGAAAGTTACTCCTTCCCCCATCTATCAGCCTGATCTTACCCCACTCCCCTCACACAACTTTTCCTGTTGTACAAATATCCCCCCCAATATCCCCCCCAACCCCACCCCCACCCTGTAGCCATTGCAAGTACACATTAAAATTGTGTTAGGTCATGGCTCACTTAACTCAAACAAGTAGGCTATACCATGATATTGATAGACTATAAGCTGTAGAATATTCTCAAGCCGAGATACTGTATAAAAATTCAAAAACTATAATTTATTCAAATTAAAACACATGAAGAACATAGGTACAAGTTATGAATGAAATAAGAACAGGCTTAAGTAACTGTTTAAGTGGCTATCCCTCTGCTGCATCAAAGGTAATTGGTCATATAAAGTTGCCGTCTTTGAGGATAAACAAAGTGTACAAGTTCTTTGGTATAGTGTGATACCAGCCACATATAAATTCATTTATCCAAAGCGCCAATAAAAACTATTATAAAAATAGCTAACTATTATATGAAATCCAGTATTGGTCCATTGCTGTCAACATTTGATAGGTGGTTATGGTTTTGTAAAATGTCAACATATTTTTCATTCACCACTAAATAATCTTTTAATACTTGTTATTGTTCCTCGGTTTTCTTTTATTCGCTCAACCTAAGACTACTTGAGACTTGTTCAAAGAAAATACACATAAAAGTGTACGCGAAAAAAATTTGGAACATAGTTTTTTGGGATGAATGCTTAGCTATTGTGTGGAGAAAAAAAATTCCAACACATTTACTCTTTAAATGAATTCAAATTTCCCTACAAATGTAATTAATGACAATTAATTCTAAAGCACAAGTTCACCACAGTTATAGTGAACTCCAAATCAATAAAGCCTTGAATGATTTATTTTTGCATGAAGACTTTAATTCCATCAAGATTTGAACTAAAGTCTTTTGAAGGTAGTTGAACATTAACTAAGTTATAAGTACTGGTTATGGACAGAACCACTTTAAGAAAACAATAGGAATTATTCAATACAAATTTAGTATATTTAAAAAATCGTCTCAATCTTTATATATATACATACCTTTTTAGCACCTATCTTGGTCGCCTTCTTTTTAGCTTCATCAAAGTCCTCCTCTTGCCCTATATTTGCCTGGAATAAAATATATACCGGTACAACAGTAATTATGCATTTGATTTGAATAAATTACAGCATTTTTTTTGTTAAATAGTAGAATACAGTAGTCTCGTTAATCCGAACTACGCTAATCCGAAAATCAGGATAATCCAAACAAAAGTGGAATAAAAAGCAAATTTAATTTTAAAATAAAATTTATTGTAATAGTACAAAGTAATGAAAAGAAACAATATATAAATTCACTCAGTTTATTTTGCTTTCAAAAATGATGAAAATAGCATATTCTAGGGTAGTTACAACAATTATTTATTTATTTGGCATATTCATAAAATTGGCAAGTCTCTTTTGTCGTAATGAAGTGAACCTGTTGGCTGACACAACTTTCCACCACGGTCTCATGAACATCTCATCAGCTGGTGAAAACACGCCAATTAGACTTTACAGTGAATGTTTAATTTAAATTATAGGAAAGATTTCGGTTAATCCGAAAATATTATAATTCGAATAGGTCTTGGTCCCAATTAGTTTAGATTAACAAGACTCTAGTGCGCAAACTTTTTTTTAGCACCACATCTTACTACTCATTCAGGCTATACACTTATGTATTAATTACTAATGGTTTTTAGGGATTAATAAGGTTATATTTAGAGGAAGTGTGCCCGCATTTGCGTGTAGAGAGAGTCAGAAACTATTTTGGAAAAATCACCATCAGTACACCCGACATAGATTCGAACTTTGATCTTTTCGTCATCTGCAGTTTAGTCTAATGTGAGAGTAGCACATTAGACCATGCGGCCACCTAAGCTGGTAACACAAACTTTAACCATCATTAAAATATGTTTGTGTGTGTAGACATTTATTATGGTTAAAGAAAGGTACTGGTATGGTCGAGTGAACTAAGGCACCAATCTTTAGTGCTGGTTTAGTACCTCAAGTTCCTCTAAGGTTGTTTATGTTTGAATCCTGCTCAAAGACTCCAAATTATAGGAGTGGAATGTAATCTGATTTGATCAAGTTGGCCCAATAATAATGATTAAACAATAGTGGTTTTTATTTAATTTTTATGGTAATACATATATTAATACTAATTCACCTATTCACAGTTAATAACAAGATATGGGTGGGGAAGGGAGGTATTGTTAATTAAATACACAATAATACACCTGAAGAGAGGGTGAAAAAAAACACTTTTGGGATTCGAATCCCAGGACCCTTGGTCAGAATTAAGAAAGTTAATGCTGTGAGGACTCTGCTAATAGATTGGAGTTAACAGACCTCACAGATATGATATTTTATTACACATGCATAATGAACAAACATTTGAGAGCTAATTACCATGTAAGCAACGACATCGTAACCTTGTTCTAGTAACCACAGAAGAATGCATGAGGTATCAAGCCCGCCACTGTATGCGAGTACAACTGTCTCTTTAGCCATATCTATAAACAAACAAAATCTTTAAATCCCACAAATGAATATTTTAATGGAATTGTATCTATAGCCCAATTTTCATAGGAAGAGCCTTATATAAAATTCAAACACATATTTTTTTGCAGCCGATATTTACAACCTATTATTATTATTATCATTATTTTATCGGTAATGATATTACCAGTAAATAACAAAAGTGGCAGCTGCAGGTCATATGATATAACGGTAGATACGGTGGCTTTTCTAGCTGCCAGGTAAGGTTCTTATTATGAAAATCGGACTGTAGTTATTGACTTTTCCTTAATAAATAGTCCAATAAAATTATAGTGTGTTATCAATTTTTAACCTTGTCTATTGATATAGAAAATTTGGTAATTTTTAAAAATATATTTGTATTTGATATAAATGAGGTTATTAGTATCTGGAAATGCCCTTCTAGTGAGCTCCTAAATCATAAGATAATCGTTGTGGTAAAACCAAATACAGAGAGCAGCTAATGTGATTTAATTTTATTAACTTATATGAGTGAATATAAGTATATCAACAACATATTTAAAGTAGAACCTCGATGATCCAAACTAATTGGGACTGAAGCTTGTTAAGATTAGCAAAAAATTGGATTAAGCAGGAAAATATGGGAGAGTCATGTGGGGAGACAGAGTATTTTCACAAATTTTAAATTACAGTTGAGTTATATAAAAATGTACATAAATTTAACTGATGTAGCTATAGCATGTAAATTTATAAAATATATTTTTACAGTACTGTAATAATTGTTAGTTACAGGAAAATAAATTGTGATGACAGCATGTAAATATTTAGTATTAATATCATTGTTTATTATAATGTTCTTTTAACTTAGAGTTTTTTAACCAATAAAATATATGTACTTAATTTGACTTACTGTAATTTGTTTTTACCCCTCGTTTTCCGAGAACTGTGGTCAAATTATCTGAAATTTCGGATTACCAAGGTTTGGTCTAAAGGGTTTTTACAGTACATAAAAGAACAAATACAATGTGTTGGTGTAATAATAGGTATTAGCTACAGTCCAATTTTCATAGGAAGAACATTATCTCACAGCCATAAAAGTTATCAGATCCACTTTCACATATTCATACATGTGATGTGCAGATATATAAAGAGAGAAATATTATAAAGTTTGACTGTAGTAGCTTTGATGTACTATAGCAGTTTTAATCAACACCACCTTTAATTGAATTTAAATAAAACCTTTTATCAAAAAAAAAAAGTTGTGTTTCACAGATATTAATGAATGATTGTATGTATAAGATCTTACACAGTGAATATATTACACATCTAAAGAATATAATTATTTAGTAACTAGTCCAAAATATATTAAATAGAAAACAATATGACATGACTGAAATTATAAAACATAATTAACAAATATCTCACTTACTGAATGATTTGTTATGCTTACCCTCAACTAACAAGTTGAATGTGTTCTTCAGTAGTACAATGTTGAAGCGATGAATTCAGTGACCTTTTTAGTGTAGGGCCTATGGTTTATCTCATAACAAAATGATGTCAAGTTCATTGTATGGTTCATTGAAAAGATTGTGATATAGCTTCTATATTTCTGTGAAGAACCAACACATTTGTAAACATCATTAAGAATTAATAATTTGGTATTTCAAATGATAATTTCTCATTTTGCATTTTTCTCTTTTAAGAGTAAAAAAAAACTAAAAATCATAAATTAGCTAACTTTATCAAATAAATCAAATATGCAGCCTTACACTGTACAGTACCGTACTGTACTAAGAATCCTGGTGTTACAGCATGGCCATTTCAATATGGAATTTTATGAATTTTATGTTGTTTTTAAATGCAAGGTAAATTTTTTTAAGACCAGCTAATTTTTTTAAAACTTCTTCAAAACTTTCTTTTTGACATTGAAGAAAAAAGAATTATCTATAAGTGGGCTCAGCTGTGTCAAAAAAAAATGACAGAGGGATTGGTCCATTCCCCTAATAATAGTCTCTTAAAGGTACTGACTAGCCTTGTTTATTCTTTCACAAAATACCTCTCACAGTATAACCTCAAACACTTTTTAATTGGTCTAAAGCAAGCTCCTACCCAGTTATTTATTTTGGTGGTATTCTACCTGCAATGACTCATGGCGAAGTCCCCCAACAGGAGATTAAAGGATTGGTTAACATTGAATCTTTATTAAAGCACTTAAGGTTGTTTTTCTTTTAACTTAATTGCAGTTTCAGATGTGATTTATATAGGACTCTAATAAGCTACTAAGTTAGTCAGTGAGGAGAAACACACAGATACTTTGTTAACAATACTTTGAGAGGGGTTTTTACCCCCAAACCCACCCATTTCCCCTCAGTTACAGCCTTTGTCAAAAGTGACATATTTTGAAAAAATATTCTTCAAATATTAATCATATGCTCTTTAAGTTGGATGTGTTTATCGAGTGTGCATAAGCACTTTCTAACAATGTAATAGCTTTCATTATAAAGCTGGGAAGATCTCAAAAAGACAACACAAAGGAAAAAATAACACCAAACTGTGATTAGCGCTATGATCTATGTATTTACCAATGTATTATGCAGCTGCCGCTTTTGACATAGATCAGCATAAGTGATCCAGAGTCAGCCTCATATTGTACTGGATTACCAGTGATAGGGAAATCAGGACTCAAATCCCGGTCGAGTGTATTGAGTGTGTTTTTTCCTAAACTGCTACCCATTCTTCCTCCATGCAAATTAAGGTACATTTCCTATAATATTTTACCTTCATCATACCGATTCCATTTGCATAATGAATATGTGTATAACCTGAAAAGCTGCAGGGGAAAAATCTTTTAACAGCTAGTGTTGATCTTTACTGCTGGTGGGTGACCTATTTCCTAAGTTGACTACTCCACATTAATTTCTTAGCTGACTGAACTAAGGTCTGGCAAAGCAATATTAATAATACCATTATATTATGCATAGTATTAGACGAGACCAACTTGTAGTGGAAATTAGAGTTAGCTTGTTATAAACAAGGGTTGTAAGTAGGCTTTGTGACAATTCGCTTACCAACGTTTCACTCATACAACTTCCCTTACACCACTCGTAATTTCAAAGCTGTAATGTCAATTTTATAACAGATTGATCTGAATTTTGAAAGAAGTTCAACAGTAAATTCTATCATTTTAAATCACTATGCCCATTATAAATAGATATACAGCGATAATAAAAGATGATCTAACCTTCAAAACTCGTTAAGACATCAACTTACATAAAAGACCAGCACCAAATCCACCCGAACCCATACTAATGCTACTACAAGTAGTCTATGAGAATTTTCATTATGAAAATGTTAGCGCTTGATGAATTAACTGATGATCCAAAAGACGTGCCAACCCCTACATTCTTCCTTAAGTAGTGAGAAAAAGCAGAATATATTAAAGGTAAGTAAAGTAGAGCATGTGTATTATTTATTTTAAATACTGTGTATAAATGATGTATTTATAGAATAAAGTACAGTAATTAGTACATTAAGTTAAAGTTAAAAAGATGTATGTGCTTCTTTTAAGACTAGAGTGTGGAGAAATCGCATGTGTATAATCATCATGAACAGTTTCTAGCCACTGTCCAGGTCTCTTTGGATCATAAGCCTTTCCAACGTATTCTTTCTCCCAACCAACTCTCCTCCTCCACAACCACCCAGTTTTCTCCTCTCTCCTCACTTCTCTGCATTCTCTTGAACCACCTGTCTTGGTCTCCTGTCCCCTACTTCAATATCCATCTTCTTTGGTATCTTCTCCTTCATTATCCTCACATGACCGTACCCTCTTTATTCTGTCCTACACAGACTTCTCTTATCTAACACACTGTGTCTTGCAACCTGTTCAGGTTATACGCCATAGTACTTCTCAAAAATTTCATTTCACAGGCTTGAATTCTGCTTTTATCCTGCTCCAGCATTATCCGTTTTCACTACTTATGTCAATATTGGTACGTACGGTAGTACGTCCTGTAAAACAACCCTTTTCACTTTCTTGGCACATCCCTGCTTCGAATGATACTTCTCACACTTCTGAAAAAAGTTTGTTTACCTCCCTCTCAATCCCCAGGTATTTAAAGCTTTTCATTATCGTAAACTGTTCCCCTCCTACCGTCATACTGGCCATGCACCTTTCATCCTTGTTGTAATCAGCATCTCACTTTTCCTCACATTAAACCTCATTCCATATATCCAACTGCTCCTGAACGTCTTTCTTCTTATTGGTACATACCATTAGGTCTTCCACAAACACCATTGCTTTCATGCTTCCCTCCCCAATTCTTTCTAATGATGATCCACTGTGCGTACAGTATTTAAATTATAAATTATAGTGAGGGGTGGTGGAACTAGGAGGGGGCATTATCTCCCTGAATAGAATTTGCCCCCTCCCTTCCCTCCTAGAGGTTTCTTCTAGGATCTAGATGAATATAATTTTTAAGAATCATCATAGGAGGACCATTCCAAAAATAGTTACATAAAACATCCAATTTAAAAAAATTTGCAGGACCACTTCAAATGGTTTCTAGAAGCAACCAAATTTCAAAAAAATTATTAGGAAGACTACTCTAAATAGCTTATAAAAATAAACTGATTTTTCCAAAATTATGGAGGACCACTCCAAATAACTTTTAGGGATTTCGAATTTTCAGGAGGGAAGGGGGGGTGTTTGAAGGCAAGTCTCTAAAGAAAACCTTATTTTTTACTGCCCCCTCCTCACATACAAATAAGGTTTCACTGCCATCGATTGTAGAGCAGTACATTTGACAAGTGAAAAAAAAAGTAGTGTTTCACTTTACACTGGTTTGGAAACTAATACATTGTAATAACAGGGTGTGCCTGTACTTAGTTTTCCCTGACATTGACTGATGGGACTATCTTATAACTTATAAGATACACAATTGCCTAATGGAACCATGGAACATGAGAATAAACACTTGTAAGAACCATTTCAAGTAATTAAATGTGAGAAATGGATAACACTTTGCTAAATGGTATTTTAGAAAAGGCACTATATTCAGTTTTATGAGTTCTATCGTAATAGTAGTACACACTCCATTGAAATACAATAGATTGTAATAGATTAAACACTGAAAATTAGATCGCAGGGAAAGGCCTATATACCCAAAAATTATAGGTCTCAAGGTGTTTTACTCTCTTCTGCTGAAGAAGGGGACTGATGTATCCCGAAAATTTCCTAATTATGTGTTTTGTTATGTTTTTAATTGTCAACTTTGAGACCTACAGCTTTCTGGTAGGCCTTGCCCATCTGTCCTCTTTTCAACGTTTAATTTAAAATAGCCGTTTGGCACAATTTTTCCTTTTGAGTAAATTGTAGTTTTAATAATACAAACGGTAGCACTAGTTATAACTATTGTGTCAGTATCTATGGAAGTTTTGTTGCACATTTCACACTCAGTACTGAACTGTTATGATACAACAAAAACTAGATAGAAAGAAATTTTTTAAAAAATTCTACTCAATCTAATCAATAGTTCTTTGTCCAGTGACAGCAGTGTAAATTGTGAACAAACTCTTTTAATCATACCTATTCTTTCTAACATAAAATAAAGTATCCCAAATGTTAAGAGCTTTTCCCTAAACATTTATAAAACTAGCATTTATGTTTTATTTACAAGGGATGTTTTTTAAGTAAGGACCATTTCGCAATAAAATAAGTACTAAATATTTTTGGGTATTTTTTTTACCAGATTCTACATACCTTCAGCTACTTTTCAACATTTTCTGTTGTTTAAAAAACAACGGTTCATGAAACGCTTTCCTCGCTAGCAGCAAACTTCTATTACAATTGTTTATATAATAATGGAATATATATAAAACTGAAGATATGTAGAATCTGATTTTTTTTAATCATCCAAAAATATTTAGTACTTATTTTATTGCAAAACAGTCTTTAATTTAAAAAAAACTTCATAATTTTTCATAATTATTTTCAAAAATGAACGGATGTATTTGAATGGTAGGCCAAGGTTAAAATAAAAATTCTTTAAGATACCATAGTGTAATATATTAATTTTATTTAAACCATTAACAATGCTAAATCTTAAATAAAATTACAGCTCTAATATTTACAACAAAATACATATTTTAAATGTACACAGTTTTAACATATTTTGTTAAAAAATACTGTAACTTCACTATTATCTTTAAACCAACTTTGGGTAAAACAGATTCACACAAAAATAACAAGATCAGTAAAACACTTGATTTAAAACTTATGTTTTAATTTATATTTTATCAATTAATTATTTTGCTTCAACAAATTGTGAATGCTCAATCACTTGTCACAATTTGTGATAAATTGGGTAGTTAATTTTAATAAATTTTATCTGCTAGGGTGTGAAGTGTTATTTTGATCATAAATATTTTCAAATCAAAACAAAAGATTTTCCAAACAAATATGAATAATTTCTCATATGTATAGGGTCTAAAAGTTAATCAAGATGTACCTAAGTTACTATTATTTTTAATACAATTTTGATTGTAGTTTAATATATTTATATTTGGATAGTATGTACATATGTATGAATAAATAATATATTTAAATTATTAAATATGCATACATTCAATATCAAAATAATACTATAATTTCATTTAATTTTTGGAAACTATCAACAAAATGTTTGTTGGTTTGTATTCCTAACAAAATAAATACTAGTTATTAGCTATATCTCTTTAGAGAAATATAACATAGTAGTTAGTTTTGAAATTATATTATTAATAATCCTGTTTGAAACACACAGAAAAAATAAAACCCTTAATTTATTATTTAAATTTCTTAATATTTGTATATCCTTATACCTTTATTGGCTAAAAATACTATGTTTCATTATTTAGGGTGAATTCTAATTTTAATATTAAAAGAACATATTTCGCCTAGTTTTCCTAAACTTTACTTAATCAAATGCCAAATATTGAGTTAATTTGTAATTACCTTTCCCGGCCCTTAAAACGGTATTAAAAAAGAAAGCCGGTTCAAAAATAGTTGCCCAATTTGTAATTTTCATTTTCAATGACTGGCGAGAGGTCATTAATCAAAATTACACAATAACTACATGTGTTTCTATCTAAAAAAAAGATCTAAAAGTAAGTTACACAAAAAATACAAAATTAAAACTCACAAACAAATAAACAAAAAAAAACACAAAACTATTAACTCCTTTAAACAACTTCAAGTCTTTGATCAAAACTTATCCAAGTGCATAGAGCTTAATAAATTTAATAAATGGATTTTCAAAAGGTTTGGGTAAGAAAAAACAAAAATGATACATAGCCAATTCTTACTAACAGATCAATATAGTAAATTTGAAATTTAACACATTTCATTATTAACTTTGATGTACCCACAACATATGAATAGTTTGTATAAAATACTTTGGCTTTAAAATTATATACAGCTTTTTTAATTTTCCAATAATTTGATCATACAATGAATGCAAACAGTAATTTCCATACAGGTGCCTTCACTAGTTTAAGTGTCTACAATAGGCCATGACAGACTGCTTATAATACAAAACATGCATTAAAAATTAAATAATAGCTTTCAGAAGGTCAAATTGACTCAATGAATAGTGAATTTATTTTAGAATCCATCTCAAATGTTGAAATGACCAAAGTCAATATTTAACAGTTTCACTTGTCGAAGGTCCTGATATTTTCCCCAACAAAGCTTACAAAACAAGAATCCTTTCAGGTTGGTTTCCTTCACGATCACTTACTTTACATTAGTGTACAGTGTTTCTACACTGTCTTATTATACATTTCCAAGCCATTAAGCAATAATTCATTTTATAAAAAAATAATATAAAAATGTCTAGCCAGTTCCAAAGAAAACATAGTTTGTAGGGGGTATACCACAAAATATCTCAAAATTTAAGCATGTTCATATAATAATAACTTATAAATTAAGGACTGTACAATATAGTTAACCATAGTACAGTACTAAATTTTAGCAGAATGGCAAAGAATATATTTTTGGACACGTAACCAGAATTGATACTAGGGATGGGCCCTAGAATCTCTTGAATCCTTAGGATATTCGAGATTGGAAAAAATTTTGGATTAGAGACTCAAATCCTTAAAAAAAACACACTCAATTTTTCAAGTGAAATTCGTTTTAGAGGTTTTATGTTGCTTGTAGGTAGGTGGTCCACAACCAATAACTATAGGATGAACTTAATCAGACTCCAGACCAGTAATTTAACATTTAAATGAATGTACGAATATTATAATAAAGAATGATAACATTTAGTTGATATTTTTATTTCATATTCTATAATATTATATTTTCTCTGATGTTTATAATTTTTTCCAAGATTAAGATTCGATATTCACAATTCGAAGGTATATTGGAGATTCGGATTAAAAAATATAGGATTGAACCCAACTCTAGTTGAAACATTCCTGATTTTCCTCAGTTTTCCAGCCAAATATAAAAGTTGTCACAATAATGTGTTTTCAATCTTATTAACATTGTTTTCATCCAATTGTTTACTAAAGAATTATCAAAGACAAATATGTCAGCGTTTTTGAACAATTACATTAATTTGTGATAAAACTAAGTTAATTTAAAATAACATTGACTTAGTTTGTAATAAACTTCTATTTCATATTGAGAAAATTATTTCAAAAATATTTGAGACTTGCAGGCATATCAACCCTGTTAACACATCTCATCCATGGCAACATTGTTTTTAGGATTTTAAAAAACAAACCAATATTATATTTTATTAGATACTTTCTTACCAGCCAAAAAAATATTATATTTCTTAAATGGTGTGATATTTGTGGTGTAAACCAACTTACTTTAAAATTATGTAGCATTTACTTGGGTTTATAAAATGAAATTTAATGAAAACTAGGGAGTGATCAAAATTATAGACTGTGTTACCTATAAAACATTTTCTTTTGCGTAGCAGAACAATTATTACTGTCCAAATCGGTAACAACCTTGTTTCAAAACCATTTCTTTATGTTACTTTACAGAGAGTAGAGATTTATTAACATCATTCAGTCTTCAACTAAAGAAATATGCTATTGTAAATTTAAAAAAAAAAAAATCCTCATTAACTCTCAAAGCAAAATATATGCAGTGCATAATTAAAATAGTGAAATCTTACCATATGAATATAATTATTAAGGCCCAAATTCAAATCATAAAACTGGAATGATAACACCTTTAATGCAATTTTAATATCTTCATGCAACAAACATAATAATAATAAATCAAGTGTAAGAATGAATCAAATAGGCTAACTCATCAACTAAATTGAAAATAGCTCTCATAGAGGAATGTGCAGCTTAATATGTAAAATTCTAAAGACTATTTATGTGGATACCCCGAACAGGTAATAAAACATGCTGTAGAAAAAAGTGTGAAAGTTATAATGGCAAGCTAATATTTACTACAAATAATTAAGTTATAAATGTGGTGCTTAAGATTCAACTGTGGTTCACCTTAAGTCAATGAAATATATAGCTCTTAAAAACTGTTCACAAATGGCCAATAGTCTACCACAGCTTGGTTACTATTAGCTGGGAGTGTTTTGATCCCCTTTTTAATTTTAGATTGATTCAAATTTTGAGTAATTTATTAATATATCTATATTGAAATAGAGCACTAGGCTAAATCATGGTTTAAATTAGGAGGGATAGCCAGCACACTTACCTTGGTGATACTGGAGTAGAAATTGTTTAGATAGAACACTATAAAACACTATAAAACACACAAACACATTTTTAAGGACAAGCTTTCACTGTCACAGACAGCTTCATCAGGCCAAGAGAGTAGACTGATGCTTGGTTGAACTGCAAGGTTGACTGTCCACAGCTGACTGTTTTTCAGTTATGATATCACTGTATAGATGGTAGCACTATGAGTAACTAGATAGATAGAAAAACTAAAAAATTGTTTTATATACTGTATTATTATTGTTGTGACATTGAATATAATAATAATAAGTGTGCTGGTAGGAAGGAGAGGAATTATCTGAGGTTGAGGTTAGGGGCTTGTCTGGATTTGATGATATATTGATGGGCCAGTTCCCATATCCTTAGTTGTGAAGGGTTGCATATTTCTTTATTCAGGGATTTAACCACCTTAGTTGTGTAACAGTGATTAAAGTCCAGATTATGGGTTTCGGCATGTGCTGCTACAGGCTTATCTTTATTTTTCATTTTTGTGTCATGTCGATGACCATTCATTCTCCTTCTTAGTGTTTCTGTTGTGAGACCAATGTATTGTGCTTGGCACTGGTTGCATTCCAGTTGGTAGATGAGGTTTTCAGAATCACAAGTATGGTGGCCTTTTATAGGATAATTTATTTTAGTTATGTTGCTGGAGAATAAATTTGTTGGTTTATGTATGGTGCAGGTTTTGCAGGGGGTGCGGTTGCAGGGAAATGAACCTGATATTTGTTTGGGTTGTGGTTGAATAGTGGGGTCCGGCAGTTTGGGTTTTACAAGTAAGTTGCGTAGATTGGCTGGTTGTTTATAGGTTACTTTTGGGGGCTCCTTGAAGATATGTTGTGTAGTGGTGGAGGATTGCAGTATGGGGAAACCCGTTTTCAAGAGATNTATAGTGTTCTATCTAAACAATTTCTACTCCAGTATCACCAAGGTAAGTGTGCTGGCTATCCCTCCTAATTTAAACCTTAATATATCTATAGTAAAGTTTAGGCAGAGTCTACAATAAAACTGCACAAAGACAACCAAACACTATCTGCCGGCCATTTATTACAAAAGATCTTGAATTAAAGTTTAATAAAATGTTAATACAAAGTATAAATAAGTTTTAACTTGGTAAATACAAGTACAAAATGTGATAGTTAAGAAAGAATTTAGGCCTAGTTTTTTTTAAATGTGAGATAGGATTAAATAACCTTATAGCACATTCAGATCTTGATCTAAGCTAAACACACAGATTATTGCATATAATTAAAGGATGTTTTTTCATAGCCCTAACATCTTAAAACATCCACCACTTTTAAGTTTTCACTGTTGTGAATGCATCCCAATCTCTCGACATCCCTGGAACCTATCCAACAGGACATAAGCATCATATGATAAAAAGATAGACGACAGGTTTTGGACTAGCGTATTCTATTATAAATTATCTCTCTAGTACAAAAAAAAACACATTAGTTTTAAATTTGTTAAAATATTTCCAAGTATAACTTAGTTATTTGAAGATTTACATTTTTACATAACCCTCGTTCAACTTTTGTTTTTAATTATAATACAAGTTTTGCAACATGAACGTCCTCAGAGCATAATTAAAATTATTACATTATACATTAAAATTGATCATCAATTCTTATTCAAGATTTAATTTTAGTAATCTCTAAATTTCAAAAAATTGGGTATATGTTTATAAATATAAATAATATTGAGTGACAAACAATTAGATCTAAAGGATTACATTTTGTTTAAGCATTATTCCTTCTCCTAAAACTTGCATATTCAGTGCTTACCTACATTGTCCATCTGATGTACATAAGAATAATATATTTAGTGTATAAATAATGGAATGACTAGAATAATAATAGCAATGATAAAAGAACAAATATTTCAAAAAAGTACACAAATGATAAATAGGTTTGATAACAAAAGATTGTATTCCACTTTCAGCTGGCCACTAATCCAACAATTAGAATTCTGCCTTACCAAAATCTGCACTTAAATGTACAGATACTCATTTTAATATTTATTTTTGTTATTAAAAACCTATACTTTACTAAATTATGTACAAATAGTGTGACCAGTATATTACCAAACCCCAGATAAAATTCAACGTTGTGCAGGTGGCAAATGTGTGAATGTATTAAAATAAATAAGAAGCTTCATCCAAGAAGCCTAGCTCTACTCCATCTATTGTGTTTTGGTGCTAACCAAAGGTTTATGCTCTTAACTATATTTTATACATTTTATTTTTTAATTTATTTTATAATGCTATTAAAGAAATATTTTACAATTTTTATGTTTCACAAAGAAATATGTTCATATTAGATATGGTATAGTTCACTAGTAGATGGTTTTGAAAGTTAATAATAAATAATGTTATTTTTAGAATATGTAATTTCAGGTAGCTACACAGCAACATAAATTATAAGACAGTAAAGAAATCCAGAAAATATGTTTTGTAGCTGTTAAGTTTGATTCTTTAAAGGGAACACAATGAGGTAGAAAATTCTAGACCCCTTCATACAAAATAGAAGATAATTATTTTATGTAAAATAAATAATCAATAGGACAGTTAAGCTACTCTTGACCCATAATGAAAAAATTTTTCAGAGTGCAAAACAGTCAAATATAAGAGTTTAGCTTCAAATAAAACAGACCATCTAAAAATACTTGAATAATTTAAATAATGACATATTGGATTGTAAATTAATTGTTCACTTACAAAATATGTTTTATTCTCTATAGAAATATGATTATGTAACAAAATATATATCAGATGAAAAATTATTATTCTATTTTTAAAAATTTTATAAACATTGGAAGATGGGCAATTTCTACACACCAGAAAAATGTAGGCCTCAAAGGTCACAATTAAAATACAACAATCATGAACAATAAAGTCTACATTTAAACACATGTGGTAATACTAAGCCAGTTGAATGTATTGAACATAATAATAATATAATTTTTTTTAGTGTTTATTAATGAGGCTTAATGGTTAAATGATTTTTTAATAAATTATTATTAGCTGTTTATTAGTTTAGTTTTCTTTAATTTCTATTTCTATTATTATAAAAAAAATTAATTGTTGTAGTTTGAAGTGTGAAATTTTGTACAAAATCATTAGAGAACTGATGAAAAATGTGACAAAAATATATTATTAGTTTTGGCTTCATTTTTTGATTTTTTTAAATCCTACACATTTAACTAGATTGATGTGGTTGGTGAGGTCCTTGTGTAATAGTGGCCAATTTGTCTTCAACATGGACTTTTATTTTAATGAAGGTGTCTTAGATTTTCTCAGAGCAGAATGTATTTGAAAGCCAAACTAATAAACAATAAAACTAAGAGATATTAAATCGACCACTGCTGAAAATACATAGAATAATTATCAATAGCTTATAATAGTATTAGAATTTAAGTTACCATACAATTGAAAAAGAAAAGTGAATAAGTATCTCGCTAAAATCAGGTCAAAAATTATTATGAAAGCTATGTGTATGTAATTAATCTTTGGACATGTCTTTTATACATCAATCTTACATGATAGCCTATGAGTCTTTGATGAAAGTCTAATAAATAGATATTTTCAACAAGTTAGTAAGTAGAAAATCAGGCATAGGCTATAAAAAATGTTCAATCCCAATTATAGTTTCATCTGAAGTACAATTAAAATAAATTAATAAAGTATGTTTAAATTGAACAATAACATGTTATGAAAGGAAAATAAATTATTTTCACCTAATATTGGGGTGCCTAGGACCGTTTTTTTATAGTCTGAGACAAAGATGGGAATTAAAATAAATATTTAGGCCTACTCAAAAAAAAATTTGATTCTTAAATTTTGCTTCAAAATTGTAAATATGTTTAAATTAGCTTTTTATATGGGTCTATAAATTATACGTTACTAATATATATGAAAACGAAATATTGTATAATGTTAATTAAATAACTATTTTTTATGTGGGAGAACTAGTTTTTGATTTCAATTTTTTAAAGTTTGCTTATTGGTTTGTTCATGAAAATTCAGGAAATATATTACTAGTATTGGTATCAAGGCAAGATTTCCTTTCTTTCCCTTGAAAATCAAGATTTAATTGCTTTGGATACCCCAGGGCTTAAAGAGAACATGGCCAGTTACATACATTTTTACAAAGAGAGTGGTGACACACTGCGCCACGCCACCAAACACGAAGTGCCAATTCAGAGATATATATAGACTTTATTTAAAGATAGAAGGCTATTTGTTTTCCTACCAACAACGCTCACTCAATTTCCACCAAAACAGAAGTTCGGGCTAGTCCACTAGTTGCTGAGGGATGAAAGGTTGCTTAGGAAATCTTATTGAATGAGGAAATAATGTGAACTAGGAGTAGATTAAAACGAAGGGATAGGGAAGAACACGAGAGGTCATCAGCTTGACTGCACCAGACTCATCATCAACTGTTTTCAGACTGTGGCCAGGTCAGTTTAGTAAAATGCCTCCATCTTCCTCCGACCTGCCACCATTCATCTCCCCTCACTCGCACACTTACTGTTATCTGCTCCTCCCATCTTTTTCTTGATTTCCCTTGCGGTCTTTTTCCTACTTACTTCATCTCCGTCATCCTCCTTGAGTCTTAACTTATTCATCCTCATTATTGTGGGATACAACGTTAACAGAGACGAGATATAGTTTACTTTCCGTTTCTACCTGATAAAGCTGTGTTGCAGTGAAAGCTTGAAGATAATATGACAACCTAATTGGTCCAAGCACAGACTAAATATCGGTATCATCTAATCTATTAATTGGTAACAGTAAGGTCAGGGTTCGAATCCCAGCTAGGTGTACTGAGCGTGATTTTTTCCAAAACTGGTTTCCCCACTTTCCTCCCACACAAATATGGATACATGTCATCTCAATTGTGCCTTACCTGTCCTTACTCCATTACCATAATTAATAATGGTATTAACAGCTTTAGTGGCTGCATGCTCTAAAGCGTCACTCTCCCAATAAAGTTGAATGTTGATGACAAGACGATAGACGGTTCAAATCCTGGTTAGGTCTATTGATGATGGCTTTACTAAAATGGTTTCCCACTCTCTTCCAACCTAAATGTGGGTACACTTCCTCTTAATTCAACTTTCCTCATCCCCAACACATTAGCGTGATTAGTACATAAGCCTGTATGGCTAGTAAAATGTGGTGCCAAAACTAAAATTCATGAATTAATATGTGTATCGCTTGAAAGAGTATTAATACATGCTGCTAAATATAATGTGTTAGAATAATGTGTGTAGAAGCTGAGATATTATTTTTTAAAACTCAATCATTTACAATAAAGATCTGAATGTATTTTTACTTTTTTGTCTGTATGCACAGTCCAAGAGTCATACACAACATTTTACAGTAACACAAGCCGACCTAACTATCTGTTACTCACCGATGATCACTTCCCAGTTCTTGACAGCATTGGTGACTTCATACGCACATCTTATTTCTGAGAAACAGAGACCACCGACGATGAAAACTAAGAGTCGTGGGACATTCTTCACAGTCTGTTGTCCCTTGTCCTTGTGCCAGTGGCCATACCTTGCGCTAATCATACAAAATAGAAAAAGAGTTAATGTTTAGACTAGAGATGTCACAATTACAGATTTTATCAGTTTCTATGATTATATTTTAACCGTAAGTTTTCAACTCTTGAGTATGATTCCTTAATATGTACAATTTCAATCCTACCAAACAATTAATCAATTTTATTCAATTTAAAGATATGATTTCATATCAAATAGTCACTCAATATTTCCTTTTGTCTAATTTAAAAAAATTACAATTACATTTTATTTTTATTTTAAGTGTGTGATTATTATTTTTTTCACAAAAAAATGTCATTCTAAAAATCTATGTTTGTAATGTTTATGTATAGATTTCTTACAGAAATATTTTTAATACAAATATTGCTATATACTTGAACTAAAAAAAAAAAAATTATGTTTTCATTGAAACTCGACTCGAAGTGAAAAATGCCCACTTGCAAATCCTTAAAAATAATCCCCTAAAAAGTGAAGATGGAAAAAAAAAAATCAAAACCACCATTTTGATTTGTGCAAGATCTCTAGAACACAAAGATCATGTTGAGAATATCTAAGATTTGCTAATACTACTAAGTGAATTATCAAAAGAACTTATAATGGTCACCGTTAAATATATTAATAATAATAATATTTAGCACCGCGTCTTAATACCCGTTTGGGTTATACGCTTAAGTACTAATTACGCTAATGGATTGGGAATTGAGAGGGTTTGAATTTAGAGGAAGTGAACCCGCATTTGCGTGGAGGAAGAGTGGAAAACCATTTAGGAAAACCACCACCAGTTCACCCGACCGAGATTCGAACCTCGATCTCCCCGTCCTCGGCGGTCGAGCTCAACACGACTAGCGCGTTAGCCAACTACACCACCGAGGCGGGTGTCACCATTAAAAACCACCCAAATCCTAACATTTAATAAGAGAGTGTAGAAACACAGGAAGAAGTGTACAAATTATTGGGAGATAACGCTGATGTGCCATTGTACAAAAATATATGAGAAGTTAATGGAAAATCAAATAAGAAGTAAAATGAAAAGAAGGTGGCGAGAGGAATAAAACAGATTAAGGGAACAGATGTCTACAATAAAGTTAATCTTTGCCATCCAATAGCTGATGGAAAGAAGGTACAAATATGGGAAAGACTTGGTAATGGTATTTATAGATGTGGAGAAGGTATTTGATAGCGAGGATTGAAATAAAGTTTGGAAAGTGATGGAGGAGGCATAAGTAGAAAGAGGAGTGGTAATGAGAGCAAAAAGCATGTATGAGGAAACAGGAGTTGTGTTAAGATGGAAAGTGGAAGGACGGAGTGGTTCCAAATAAAAAATGGAGTGAAAGAGGGTAGTACCCTTTCACCATTACTATTTGTAATGGTAATAGAAATGGAAATAGTAATTAACAAAGTGGCAGGAAAACTCGAGGAGGAAAAAATGAACGCCATCATGTTTGCTGATGTTATGATGGATTTGATGGTATGGGTGGAAAGGAAGAGGAAGTACAGGAACAACTACAAGAATGGAATGAGGAAGTAAAAAAAAGAGTGTGGAATAAAATTTAGCATGGCAAAGTGGTAAGTGATTTTTAATAACAAGGTAGAGGGTAATACCTAATAAAGTTGTAAGGTTAGATGGAGTAGCGCTGAGAAAAATAGAGAACATAAAATATCTTGGAAGCGTGATTGAGGAGAAAGGTGGAAGTAGAGAGGATTTAAGAAGAAGAGAACAGCAGGAAGCGTTCTATGGGTGCATAACAGACCTGCTATGGAGAAGGGAAGTCCCCATGGAGTGTAAGGAAGTGTTGTACAAGGCGTACTTTGTACCCATTGTCACACATGCAGCAAAAACATGGACATTGAATGTAAGAGAGACTAGGAAAGTGAAGGCCATGGGAATAAAGTTCATGAGGAGTATGTTAGCTGTCACAAGGAGAAACAAAATTAGGAATGAAGTTACCCGGGGAAGAGTGGGGGTACAGAGAGTACATGAGATAGTAGAGGAAGCAAGACTGAGATGGTATGGCCATATAATGAGGATGTAAAAAGTGAGGATAGCGAAGAAAATGTTGAAAATGGGGTATGTGGGAAAAAGACCCTAGGGGAGGCCAAACAAGAGATGGGAGGAGTAGATAACAAAAAGTGTTCAAGTGAGAGGAGAAGAATGGAAATAATTAAAAGAGGAAGAGTGGTGGCAGGATAGAGGAAGGTGGAGGTTTTTTTACCAAACTGACCCAGCCACAGGCTAAAAACAGTCGATAATGATGATGATGATGATGGATAAACAATGTGCAGTAATGTAAAGTAAGTGAAAGTGAAGGAAGCCAACCTGAAAGGAATTAAGTTAGGGTTAGACAGGGACTAACATATTTCTCCCTTCATTTCTTCTTATGCTCTACACATTTTCACAGTTACACAGTTTTTAATTCCAAGATATATTCCTTTTCATATAAAGAAACATAAATAATGTGTAAAACACAAAAATAAATAAAATGTAAAAATAAACTAAAAAGTGCTAATTTAATCCTCCTAGCGAAAGAAGAAAAATGTTGGAAGAATCCAATGCACAAAGGTGATATCTTCTTTCTTTATTCTGTCTTCTTTGGTCTAAATAGTAAAACACACCATAGAAGAGAGAATAAAGAAAGAAGATGTCACCTTTGTGAATTGACTTTTACCCATATTTTTCCTCTTTTCGTATGTAGTTTTTTTTCATTAAATGTGTACTTTTTAATTAAGAGTTTATTTTTCCCTTTTCTTTATTTTTATCAATTTCCATTATTATAAAATCATTTTAGCCAATGGGCCTCCTCATTGCTAAACAACATAAAGAAATAGGGGGCTGCAGACTCAAAGAATTCTTAATATTGCTTAAATGCCTTGGAATTTGAAACCTTAAAAATTGAGGTACTGAAAATTGTGATATTAAAATTAAATCTATATTATTTCAATTTCATTAAGAATGAGGGAATTGAGCTTAACATTCTTAGTTTAAAATAAACATACTATATATGGTGCTTGATGTAATTTGCCAAATTATTATTTGACTTATCGTTAAGTTACCTTGTGGGAGCATGGTAACCGGAGGATGCAGTCCTTCCAGCGAGGAATGGGAAATGTTTAAGGTCAAGCTTGTCCTCAATAGATTCCTCCATAATGTCTTTCACAACCGGAGTCCATCGGGACATCTGGTATGTTTGTTCCGTGATGCGCTCCTTGCGAGGTACTTGGTAGATCTTCTTACGATTACCCTGACAATATAGACAAACGCTCAAGTTGTTTAAAAGCTAAAATTGTTCTAATATACACCAAATTTAATGTTCCCTTACCTCAGTCTGAAATAATTACCCTCACCTACCGGAGTGACCCGAAAATAAGACAGTTTTTTTCCCCAAAAACTACCTTTATAAAATCTTTGTGCTACCTATAATCTCTTACTTCGATATTATGTAACAAATGGTATACCGTTTAAGACTGCATATAGTTATACATAAAGTAGTGGCCCAAATTTAGTACGATGTTCTTCTTCTAAAATTGTTCTTTCTATAACTGCATTCATATTATATGTGGAGCCTAACTTTTTCAATGAAAAATAGTGTATGATTGTGTGCCAAATAAGCATCTCTTGGCAAATTATATTTTTCTTCAGAGTGTCAGTTTTTCCGTTAAGTTTACAGGTCATGCACTACCCTGAAAGGAATAATGTAAAAGTTTGTTATTTCCACTGTAGCTATCTTAAATGCGTTATCACCATGGAATCAAGAGAGTTAAGCGTGATCGACATTTTTAAGATAAGAAAAGTGCACAGAATAGAAAATATTATTGTGGGGCTGACAGTATACCCATGATGGTATCCATATTTCAATATTAATCTAGTCAGTTTTATTATGAATGTGATGGTAGATTCATGCGAACAACCTATTACTAATCAAACCATGCGCATCATAAATATGTAGAACATCAGTTCAATAACATTTGTCAAAATCAGGAAATTGTAAATTGTGAGATCAAATTTTTCCAAATGAAATTAGAACCGTATTGACCCAAAAATAGCCCATTCTATTTTCACAAAAATATCCTATAAAAAAACCTTAATGCACCCTAAAATCACACCCTTAGATAATATGTAACGAATGTTGTACCTTTGAGGACTGCATGTAGTTATATTGTCATATATAGCTAAATATTTTATAATCTCCATAAAAGATGGTGCTCTTAAATGGTTGGCTTAAACAAGTTATTGAAAAATAGATGACCCTTGACTAAGCATTTAGTTTATTTGTTTATTAAGTTTGGAATAGTATTAATCTTTTGTTTTGATACTTCGCTTTCAAAAATACCAATATAACTAAAATATGTTCACCTCTGAAACTTTTTTTTTTGCTATGGAAATATGACCATTAAATTCCAGATTTATTTTACAAACTATATAATATGAAGAAAAAACTACAAAATTATATCTCTGCCTGAAGGAAAGGGGTAACTTATCTTTTGAGGTAAGAATGTAGTTGCTGTATTAATACATAATAAATAGTAAATACATAGATATGATTAAAAAAGCATCTCTCAGCCAATGATTAAGACACAGTTAAAACAACAAATATAAATCTTAGTAAAAAGACATATAAATAATATTTCATTTCAAAGTGATCATATTTTTAGGGTGCAGCCTTTATTCGGAGGAAACTTATTTTTGAGTCAATACGGTATTTTTATGTTTGACGATAGGTTTTGTACCAATAACTAAGGGTTAGGTGCACATAGCATTTTCTAAGTGTAGGCAGTGTCACATACATTTTACGGTAAGCTTTAGGGGTGTATGAAGCTTCAAAAACTTTAACTTGGCTACAAAAAAATATCAGCTTTGACTTCGCTTTGAAAATAAATTCTGGCTTTAGTAATTATGTAGCTTCTTCAATAAAAGTAGTGACAGCTAAAATATTTTGTTTTAAATTAATGCAACTTTGAGCTGTTATGTAAGTAACAATCATAATAATCCTGAGAAAAAAATTGAATTGAATTACATGTTGGGATTAAACTTGAGTTATCAGGTTAGAATTATATTACAACGAGTAAAATAAAATATCATCTACAAAGTGTTTTAAGTTTAATAAGCCCGATGGGTAGTAACTGCTTCAGAGGCCGGATGCTCTTAGGGCGTATTCTCGCGTTAAACTGGCCTGCCGATGACAGGGAGATCAAGGTTCAAAACCCAGTTGGGGCTACTGAGGTTTGTTTTCATAAACGGTTTTCCACTCTCCTTCCAAACAAATCTGGATACATTACCTCTAAAATGGTTTTTTCGTCCCTACCCAATAAAAGTTATTATCATAATTGTGGATAACCTAGATAGGTAGTAAGACAAGCCGATTATAAAAAGGCCCAATAAAATATTTTTCCGAGCATGGAACAAATAACAAAAAATATGTGACTTACGATTATATTTAATTTATTAGATTAGGGTTCATTTCGAAGTGAAAAAGTGGACTTGGCACACCCCTATTATGTTTCCAATTTCAAATTCACTGTATGAGTCGCCAGTAAACACAACAGAAACTCACGTCCAGCACCACGTTGATGCCAAGGTTGGCCATGTTGATTATGGTCTGCTTCTCCTCTGGTTTGATTTGTGCATGCTGGATCAACTTTGTGAGGTTCTCGTCGCTGATGCCGTTCTTTGAGATAATGTAGAGTGAGATGATGCGCATTTTGTCACAGTTGGACACAGACTCATCTAGCAGGATTGGCACAATGTTGCGCATGTGGTCCTTGATGCGCTCACCCTCTGCGTCTGTACCCATTGCAAGATCCTAGCACAAAATATATTACCAACTTAAAATGAAAATCAATTGAACATTTAAAAGCATATATTGTGTTCCACATAGTTGTGTGTGCAAAAATTAATTATTAAGTTATTACAATGTTATGTTTTCTTAACATGATTCAGATTAAATATATGGATCTTGTAGATAAAATTAAATCTAGCATTTGCGATTCAAATTTGAAATAAAGAAGGATTGAGCCAGTCTCAAATTGTGATAGGTAAATTTCCCCTCACCTGTTCCACCTTGCACAGCTTGTCAACATAACCCTGGTAAACTTTCATGCAATCCTCTGCCAGATGCAAGTGTGTTGAATACTTGCTCAGTTCCTTCTGATACTGTGGCATCTTTTTGATCATCTGCGACAAGTCCCGCATTGACTGTTTATCGCTCTGAGGAACTCGTTTTGAGTCAATAAACTTCTTCAAGTTCTTTGTCACATTTCTGCAAAAGATTTTTAAAAATACTTAAAGATGTCAAAACTCAATTTATCAATTTTTACAGAGATTGAAACAATCGAGAATTAATCTTAATCTTCAATTTGTGGTACAGGGAGTGCATGAGATAGTAGAGGAAGCAAGAATGAGATGATATGGGCATATGAGGTTGGAAAAAGTGAGGATAGCGAAGAAAATGTTGGAAATTAAGTATGTGGGAAAAAGACAAAGGGGAGATGGGAGGAGCAGCTAACAGAAAGTGTTCAAGTGAGAGGAGAATAATGGAAGAAATTAAAGGAAGATGAGTGGTGGAAGGATAGAGGAAGATGGAGGCATTTTACCAAACTGACCGGGCCACAGGCTGGAAACAGTTGATGATGATGATGATTCAATTTTTTATACATTGATTCTTAGTTCTTATACCACAGTATGAGAAAGTGATAATTTGTATTATTTATTTATTCGAGGTATTTAACGTGCACTTTCGGAACCAAATGATATCAGCACACAAGAATTTCAATGAATGAGCATAAAAGGCCCAAACAATTTTGTCACTAAGGCTATTTTCAGATACCTTCCAGGGTTCTTTTACATGCACATACCAGTATCATAATGGGTCCGACGGCTTTACTTCCCCTCCAAAGGAAGTTGTGTTACATATTTTTAACACTCAAGAAAAATCTGTCAATCTCAGCTGGGTATGAACCCACAAGAGTCCTGAGGCGAGCACTTTATCCCAAAACCAGTGAAATCAATGTAATGATATTTAAAATAGAAGCTACAATATCTATAATTGAATAATTTTTTGATGTCAATAATTTGTTTGCAGTTTCACTTCAATAGTGGCAAATTCCAAATTTTCTCAACATCATCTGTGTGTTTTTGTGATCTTCCAAGTTATTTTTACTTTATACATTTGTTAATTTTTTTTTAATACATTACATAAGGTAAATGAATAAATATTATTTTAATGTGATATTGGATGCATTAAAAATGTAAATGTGTAGAAATTAAAAAGAAAATAAGAAAATTTAGGTTAAAATTTTAAAATGAGAATCGAGAAAAAGAATGGTGACATTTAATTTAAATTGATTTGTTACAATTATATAGGTTTAGTTGATTTTAATTTTAAATTATTATTAAACCTACTGTGAAACGACAGCAATGTGTTGATGCCTCAGATCTACCCATAATTCATCATTCTCATCCAGCAAAACTTCCTTTTCAGGGGCACCAGCTGTTGCTTCGTATCTGTAATGAACAATCAAAGAGAAAACACATAACCGGCGGATTTATTTACAGTAAATTTGTCTCTGTTGAGAGTGAGTGATATGGATCTATTGTAATATATAATTAAGAAAAACTATATGGAAGAAGGTACAGGATATAGTAATAGTAGCAAATAAAGGGGCAGAGAAACTATTATGAGTGTGCAAAGTCCACTTTTTCAATTCAAAGCGAAGTTCACCCGACTGAGTTTCGAACCTCAATCTCCCCGTCCTAGGAAGTCAAGCTCAACACAAAACTAATACTTTAGCTAACTACGCTACCGAGGCGGGTGATGAAAAATTTTAAAGTAACTGAACCTGCAGTTGTAAGTGAAAGTTGGAGGTGTATGTAAAGTATGAAGAAATGGAAAGAAGTTTATTTTACCAATGTTTAACCTAATTGTCCTTTCAGGTTAGTTTCCTTCCCTATTACTTAAATTACATTATTGTACTGTGATTCCTTACTGTCTCCAAATATTCCTTGGCTGTTGGGTAGTTATTATTCTTTGATATATAGTAGAGGTGAGCGAATTCCACTTTTTCAATCCCAAGCGAACTCAAATTGAATAAATGAAGTATTCTTGAAACCAAATTGAAGTTTGAATATTTTTTTAGTCGTTTTATGATCAAAAAATATATTTTTGGCTATTTATGTACTTTACGCATTGAAATTACTTGGAAAGTGTTTTTATTACACAAATATTTGTAATATTTAGTTTTTTTCTGATAAATCAAGTCATTATTATCACAACTCAAACAATTCAATTACTTCACATTTTTTTCATATGAATATTATTTTTTACTGTACATAACAGATCAGAATGAGAATAAATTAGTATTATTGGTGAGGATTTGTAACTGTCCAAGCCAAAATGTTTTCAAAGTGTAGTTCAAGTTGATATTAGTTTCAAATCCAAGTCAAAGTTTTGAAGCTTCGTACACTCCTAATACCCGCCTCGGTGGCGTAGTTGGCTAACACGCTAGTCGTGTTGAGCTCGACCGCCGCGGACGGGGAGATCGAGGTTCGAATCTCGGTCGGGTGAACTGGGGGTGGTTTTTCCTAAATGGTTTTCCACTCTCCCTCCACGCAAATGCGGGTTCACTTCCTCTAAGTTCAACCCTCCCAAATCCTAATCCATTAGCGTAATTAGTACTTAAGCGTATAACCCGAACGGGTAGTAAGACGCGGTGCTAAATATATACACTCCTAATATATAGCAAGATTTATAGCAAGAAAATGTAAAACTAGAAATTAGGTCTGTCGATTGTATTGTATGCTATTGCTTCATTCCATAAAGTAAAAACCAATTGTTAACTCACTTATATACATCGTTTTCAATGGGCAGCAAGTCGTACGCCATGGCTTGCAGGGTAAGCTCATGCAGTAGGGGGGAGACACAGTCGAACCCTCGGTCCAAGATGATGAGCTGTGACCTAGCTTTCTCAGGGCCCTCGCCCATGGTGGGCTCGTCTGCCTTGTACGCATCCAGCTTCTGTTGAATCATTTGGGCCAACTCCACATTCTTGTCATAATCACTGGAGAAACAACATTTCAGTCAGGGAAGAACACTCAGATAAAATCATGATGTAATTTTAATTCCCTGAAAGAGTGAAAGATTATTATTGATTGTTACTTGTATACAACTGTTGAACACCACCCCGTGCTGCCTTATTCTTACTAGATAGACTTATCTAATGAGAAGATCTATGAGAAGAACGCAGCTAGGGAAAGGTGGGCTACTGTTATATACGAGACCTGCTTTGGGAAATAGAAGTACCTCTGCAATGTAGGGAAGTGCTGTAATGAAGGGCATACTTAGTGCCCATAATTTCTTTGCGGCAGAAGCCATTTGACATTGGATGCAAGAGAAAAAAAGAAAGTGAAGTTCGTGAGGAGAATGCTAGGTGTGGCTAGGAGAAATAGGATTAGAAACTAAGTTTGGGCAAGAGTTAGGATACAGGGGTTACATAAGATAGTAGAAGACGCAAGGGTGAGATGGTATGGACAGGTAGTGAGGATGGAAAAAGAATGCATCCCAAGGAGAGTTATGAAATTGAAGTTTGTAGTGAAAAGACTACAAAGAAGACCAAGGAAGAAAGGGGAGGAGCAGCTAAGTATGCGAGTGAGATGAGAAGAATGGATGAGATAAGGGTAGGAAGAAAGAATGGTGGGAGATCAGAGGGAGATGGAGGTATTTTTTTAAAAAAAGTTGACTCGACCACAGGCTAGAAACAGCTGAATTTAAATATGTTTTATTGCTAGTGAACCTTATAAAATAAACACTATTTCTCAGAAGCAAGGCTGTTCGAACACCTAGTGAAATTTTCATTAGATTTCAAGTTATCAACTGGTATTTTGGTTGATGCACGGTTAGTAGTTCATCTCCTGTGGAGAGGGTGGCG
>CABFWO010000771.1:50227-62224 GCA_902155825.1 Timema genevievae
GGTGGAGAAGGTTTTCTGGTAAAGAATAGCCAGTCTTTTTAAAGGTGATTGGGAATTTTTTTTTTAGTTAATAAAATGGTTGGTCGATGATTAAAGAGTTGCAATGAAAAATCGAGGCAAAATCCCAAGAAAGGGTGTCCCAAAAATTAGGAGAGTAGGAGGCTAATGTAGGTAGGTAAAAAAGCATTGTTTTAATTTTAACAGAATTCTAGGGGTAAATAAATATATTCTAATAGAAGTGTGGGATATATAGGAAGGTGAGAGTGAGGAGAAAGGATAAGTAGCTTTACTTAAGAACCCAACATTCTCTGGTGTAGGCTGGTTTAGGGTTATGAGAAGTAATGCCTGAGGGAGGGAATAGAGAGTTTGTCCTTAGAGATATATCCTGGGTGAAAGACTTCTACAGGCATTCAGCTCCTTCTTCCCTGCTCAATGTCCTCTATGACGAGAATTTGTCTTCTCAAGAGGTCAGGTCATGTCTATACTTTAGTAGTTTGGCCTACTATTGCCATGGGAGACAGCCAGTGCTGGTGCAACCCTGGTGGAAGGAGAGTTTGGGGAGTAGGCCTTGGTGGGTGCAACCCTGGTGGAAGGAGAGTTGGGGAGCAGGCCTTGGTGGGTGCAACCCTGGTGGAAGGAGAGTTTGTGGAGCAGGCCTGTGAAGGCCCAATCTTCATGGAAGGTTGGTTTGGGGAGCAGGACCGTGACACAAGTAGCCAGTCTGTAGTTGATTGCTTGATTATGTTTATTTCAGATAAAGAGATGAGACTCTGCAATACCTCTGATTGCAATTTTGAAATTTACACTTATATTTATTCAAACATTTTATACATTCAGTAATGTTGTCGTCATTGATAGCAACTGTTTTTAGCATGTGGCCGGCTCAGTTTAGTAAAATGCCTCCTTCTTCCTCTATCCTTCCACTAGACTACCTCCTTTAATTTCTTACAATCTTCTACTCTCACTTGAACACTTTCTGTTATCTGATCCTCCCATCTCTTTCTTGGCCTCCCTTGCGATCTTTTTCCTATGTACTTCATTTTCAAAATTTGCTTCCTCTACTATCTCATGTAGTTCCTGTACCCCCACTTTTTCCCAGATAACTTCATCCCTAATCTTGTTTGTCCTTGTGACAGCTAACATGCTCCTCACAAACTTCATTCCCACGGCCTCCATTTTCCTAGTCTCTCTTACATTCAATGTCCATGTTTCTGCTGCATGTCTGACAATGGGTACACAGTACGTCCTGTATATCACTTCCTTACACTTCAAGGCCACTACTCTTCTCCATAGCAGGTCTCTTGCACACCTATAAAACAACTCTCTCTGCTGTCCTCTTCTCATTAAATCTCCTCTACTTCCATATTTCGCCTCAATCATGCTTCCAAGATATTTTAACTTCTGTACTTTTCTCAGCTCTACTCCATCCAACCTTATTCCCTCCCTAGTCATTACCATCACTTCACATTTTCACAAGGTGGATTTCATTCCACACTTTTTCACTTCCTCATTCCATTCCTGTAGTTGTTCCTGTACTTCTTCATTCTTCTACCCCCTTACCATCAAGTCATTAGCAAAAATCATGGCTTCCATTCTTTCCTCCTTAAGTTTTCCTGGCACTCTGTTAATGACCGTTTCCATTACCATAGCAAATAGTAAAGGTGAAAGGGCATTCTCTTACTTTACTTCATTTTTTATTTGGAACCACTCTACTACTCTTAATAACAAACTTTTGGATCGATACAGATACAATAAAGATATTTAATCATGAAGATATTCACAAAGTAAAGAAAGATAAATAAGATCATCTTATCCCTAAGCGTATTTTCTTCTCCTCCTTAGAGCTAATGGCTAGTTTACTTAATTATTCGCGTCCAAAGATTGAATGCTGGAGTTGCTCACTGTTTGAATTAAATGTTTATTTTATGTTCTGATACAACTTTATATAAATATTCGCTCACGAGCAAGAATGTTGAGGTACTGCGATTCAAAATCAGTCGACACCTTTTGAAAAACTTGAATTCAAATTTCAGATGAGTTAAAAAATGTATTATTCCCATAAAATTAAACCAAACATTATATGATTAGTTCTTGATTTTATTTTGAGTGTTAAACACCTATATAAAATAATTGTTTACATAAAAATGCATTGTCTGTAATCAATATAAATTCACTGGCTCACTTTAGCACTCACCATCGATATCTCACAGATGGATACTCGCCCAGCGTGGCACACAGAGTGGCAATTTGTTCTGCGATGCGCTCCATGTTGGCGTTTCGTCCGCTAGCAAATGATGGGTTGTAAAAGCACTGGAATGTTTCAGGGGAATCCAGGGAAAACACCTGCATGGGAAAATATTACACATACCTAGTTATTAGTGGAAAAGCCATCTTTATACAGTGTGATTAAGTGCCCCTGTTTGGGAAAATATCACATATATATATGCTAGTAAAAAGGGCCTATTTAGACAATGTGATCAAGTTCAACAAGTTGCTATCGTGGATGAGAGCATCCACATTATGATAAATCAAATATGAAAGCTGGATTTGAATTCCAATGATTTGAAATTTGTTCACAGAGTGTATATTTAACGCTAATAGCTCCTTTGTGTTAAATATTTTTCAAAGATAACCAAAGGTTTTACCATCTATATAAATAAAATACACAAATATAAGATATAGATTTTTTAGAAATATGTCATTTAAAATAGTATTTTTAAGCACACACCTAAGCTTAATTTTTTAATCAACAAATATTTACACAATATACATCATCCCTATTTTGTAAAAGGGGGCCAACCATCATTTTAGGCAAAATTGAGTCAGATCCACTAAAATAGTTGTATAGGTGTGCTACATGATATGTAAAACAAAGAAAATATTAACTCAATTTTGCCTAGAATATTGGTTGATCCCTATTTTAAAAAATAAGGTTAATATTTTACATAAGTGAACAAAATGATAAAATGTTTAACATATAGAAGCATAAATTAATAATAAAATAGTAAGCATGCATAGACTTGGAGATTTAAAGAAATCCAGTGATGTTTTTATCTAAAGTTAAAGAGAAAGAAATTTAGCAAAAGTACTCTACTAACTAAGGAAAAAATTTAATTTCAAAACTATGTATACACAAAATGCCATATACAAAATATTATTTAAAAATTACATAGCCAACTAATAACTAATGTAAAAGCATTAAGTATTACATAATTAGTTTAGAAAGCTAAAGTTAAAAATAGAACTTAAAATATTTAGCTTAATTAAAGACAAAATATTAATTTTCAGCTCAAATTTAAGTCAAGATTTACTACTAACTTGAAACAAATATGATTTTAAAATTAATTGAATATTAATTAAGGTAGTTTTAGACTCTAAAATATATTTTTAATGTTTGTGCTAATATTCAAGTGTGTTTAGTTTTAATGTAAGAGTTATTTATTGTCCAAAGTTAAAGCGAAGGGGTAAAGAGAGTAATTAGAGGGAAATGCATCCACTATAATGTGATGAAGGGGTGGAGAAAAAAAACTCCCTCCCCCAGAGTATCCAGATGAAATTTTAAACTCGATATACTAACCAGAAGCTAATTTATTGTTAACTTAACGCTTTAGACTGTGTGAAAAAAAAATTATTAGATTACAAATTTAATTTTGCATCCTGACCTTATGCAATCAATTACCAAATAATTACTTATTTATAGAGAAGAAGCAGACTAGAGAAAAATGTAAGCTTTTGCCAATATAAAATTTTCTTTACAAATTAAATATGAATATTTGGATCCATCAACACGAAATGATTCCCAATCTAAAAGAGATTTTTTTAAATTATGGTTCAGATATGAAATTTTGAAGCTTCATGCACCCTTTAAAAAGATCCATGCAACTTATAAATTTGTTTACAGTTAAAAATAAGATTAACAGAAAAATATGTTATAAAAAAATTAAATAGAAAAAACCTTGGTTGAAAAATAAATACAAATCAATAGATCGAGGGAATAGATTTTCTAACATTGAGGATGACAATTTAAACATAATTTAACTCAAGGGTAAGCAAAATGAAAACAATATGAACTGTCAATCCAAAAATAGCTCATTCATAAAAAAAAACTAGGGGTCAATTTATCTCACAAACCTGACTCTCATATGGCAAGAACGCAATGTTGATTTCTTTCAAGGTCTTAATCTTTTTGGCAGCAATTGATTTGCACAATTCATTAAACAATTCCTCTTGGCAGACTGTTAATGAACACACACACACACCTATAGATTAGTACCAGCATACCTCTACTGTGAGAAATATTTCAACAGCTAAAAATAGTGACAAGAAAAACAAGTGTTTCAATGTTAAGAACAATCACATGGACTTGAAAGAAAACAATGAATTACAAAACATAACATAATAGGTGTAGATGGGTACAGACTTAGGGTCATGATACTGGTATTGGGGTACAATATACAGTCCAATTTTCTTCATAAGGGCCTTTTTAAACATACTTTTTTTTTGCACCCAACGTTGGTAACATTTTACTATATTAGTGTTATTTTATAAATAGATTTTTAATACTGAGTCTTACTACCTGTTCAGGTTATACGCACTTGTACTAATTATGCTAATGTGTTAAGGATGAGGAAGGTTGAATTTGGAAGAAATGTAGCCATATTTAAATGGAGGGAGAGTGTAAAACAATTTAGGGAAAATCACCCACAATACACCCAACTGAGATTCAAACCCCAGTCTCCCTATCATCGGCATTCAAATCTATAGTGAGGATGAAGTTCTATGCAATACAGCCTTTCTACCCCAGCTACACCTATTCACATTAAATTGACAGTGAGCCTCTGAAGCAGCGTAGACAGTGCAAAATGTTTGCTAACACAATATGAAAGACTTCCATTCCTAAACATGAAGTAGATTTATTCAAGTTTACTGTACTATAATATGTGTAAAATAAAGTGCCTTAAGCAAGCTAAAACAAGTCAATAAATGTAAAAGTATTGTAAAGTATGAAACACAAATAAAATACAAAAACTAACACACTTATTTACAAACGCTTTAAAATTTCAATACCGCATATAGGTAGTAAACAAGAGGAAGTTGCTTCAGTGAAGCCAACTTAATTTATGAGGTATGAAAACTTCCATGGTGAATTAAGATTTATCTTGAGTTTCTGCTATTGTTTTGTGTGGATGGTAGGTGCTTTTAGTGTTGGTTTAATCTAAGTATGAATTGGTTAAGGAATGTTTAGGTAGTTTTTCAGGACTTCATAATAAATTGATATGTCAATACCATATTCTTAACTGGCAAATGGCACGTCAATAGATCACAGAAATTATAGAAAAGAACCCAACTTAAATAAGTGTTACCTAGATCAGGGCTTTCCAAACTTATTAGACCAAAAAAGCCCTTTCATCAGAAAAAACTTCTCGTTCGGGTTATATGCCTATTTACCAATTACTTTAATTTGTTAGGGATGTGGAAGGTTGAATTTAAAGGAAGTGCATCTGCATTTGTGTGGAGGGATAGTGTAAAACCAATTAGGGGAAAAAAACTCAGTGCACTCGATCTGGATGGAACCCTGATCCACCCAACATCTGAAGCCAGTCCATTGCAAGAGTCACGGATTAGACCATGTGGCCACTGAAGCGAGTCGAAAAAATACATGCTGGAACACTCATTAACAAATGTAAAATAAAATTATGAACATTTAATAGACAGTTAAATTTTACAAGTACTAAACAAACTGAAAACATCACATGTTCCGGCCGCACCTTTTGCAAAAGTCTTTATTCATATTTGAAAAAATTGGCAACCCTAATTGCTGATGCTATTTTAGAGCATGAAAACAAATAACAGTTACTATAAAATTGCTTCACAAGAGCCTGAAATAACTATAATAGCATCACCTGCCAGCCATAAAGAACAATAGCAGAAGTTCAAGAGAATTTTTAGTCCACCAGAGAAGTTTTCATCCACTTACAACAAAGTTGGAATCCCTTTAGCCAAAAAAAAAAATCAGTCTACTCCCCACTGAGGAAGATGCCAAGTGGCATCTAAATATATAGGTGTTTGGACTTTTAATTGTTTAATTTTCTACAGAATTTTATCATATTTATTTAAAGGTACAATAATTTTAAAATATTAAAAAAAATAGTATTTTTAAAATATTTGTTCAAAATTATGAGATTCATGACAAAAATTATGATAAAACAAGATTTTTTACTGGTTGCTTGCATACTATCTCATGCAGTTTTTCAAATAATATAAATTTATAGTACAACCTAGAATGTTGTTTTTTGTGGGGTTTTTTTAAGATAATATAACAAACTCATGTATTTGTTTCTTATAGCAACCAAACTGTTTCGTTTCTTTCATCATACTTTTTTATCTATTCATATTTTATTTGAAAAAAGATAAGATTAATTTAGGTTAGCCTATTGTGTTCTATTAAAAAAATATATAATATCTTAAAAATATTGTCTGAACCTTAGCTCAGTCAGTAGCATGTCTGTCTACTGAGCTAAGGGTCCCAGAATCTCCGCCATGTAGTCGAAAAATTTATCATCGGTGAAATGTGAGTTTAACCTTTCAGTGATGAATTAACAGCCGGGGGCTGTAAATTGTGTCTGTTCTAGGTTCAAGTTTGTTAATAGGTCATGTAATGCTATAATCAGTCTGTTCAGAAACTGTATGTCAAATACCACAAATAAGTAAAAAATGAAAATTAAAAATGTTTTGATGAAAATGTAGTCTTGTATAAAAAAAATGTATATATATATATATATTAGCTGAAAAATTAATTATTATAATGTTAGTAACACTGATAGCACCAAAAACTAACATCAAGCACCCAAAAACCAGTGTATGACAGTAGAGCTGGACATAAGTGACACAAATAAAAACAAGACATTCATTAGATGTACACATGTGAACGAACGTTGAGCCATCACCCCGAAAATAAATTCCACCAACTAAACTATTAATCATTTGTAACATTACACTTTGGAGAATGGTTGGTTACCTGTTCCTCGTATGCTATAAAGGCAATGTTTATTTCCTTCAAAGTTTTAATGTACTTGGCAACAGGTGATTTACATAACTTATTAAACAATTCCTCTGGACATGCTGTAACAGAAAATGTACAACGTTGGAATAGCAAGTTTTTAAAAGTGAAATATCTGCAGTAAAATGTGGAATGTTGAAATAAGCCAGAAGCTAACATTATCAAGAAAATGTTCCAATATGTTAAGTATTTTAAATAAAGATAAGATGTGGTTTTTAATTTGTGATAAACACAATCTGTAATTTTTAAACTTTTATATTTTCTTTAAATTAAAAAAGTTGAAAATGTGAAATATAAAAAAAGTGTGTTTTACTGTCTAAGTTTTGTATAGAGAAAAATTCATTTTATTTCAATCAAACTATAAAAATAGCTATGAATAGCCTTCAAAATAGTTTTATAGGTTTCTCTTTTAAGGGGTCTGCTTGGAAGTAAACACATTGATTTTGGCCATTTTTAACTTCTCTCTTTAATTTAAATTGTCATGGAGAAGTGATAAGTTAGGGCGACCCAAATACTTAGAATGTTTTCATGCCATGCTAAAACTATACCAGCCCCATATAACAGTAAAAAGATATGATTTTTTTTTGTACGGTGCATATTGTAAGTATGTTTCCACCAAGTAGGTTTTTAAATGTATAGTTAATTATTGTACTGCTATTTAAATGCCCACATATAGAAGGAACCATTTACTAGATTCAAATTTACTATATTTTTTAGCACCGCGTCTTCTTACTCGTTTGGGTTATATTCGGGCTATACACCTATGTGCTAATTATGCTAATTTATTAGCGATTATGAAGGTTGAATTTAGAGAAAGTGTACCCACATTAGCATGGCGTGAGAGTGGAGAGCCGTTTAGGGAAAATACCTCAATACACCAGGATTCGAACCCCGATCTCCCCGCCATCGGCAGTCTATTCGATCGTGAGAGTGACACCTAAGACAATGCGGCCACTGAAGCAAGTAGTATTTTATTTTATTTTATTTTATTTTTGAGGATCAGATGTCATGAAATAGTAGATCCAACACTCCAGACTATTTATGCCACAATGGATAACAATGAGCTAACTCTTTAAATCCCTACTTATTTAAGCCTCCGAGCAATGTGTATTTCAGTTGTACCTACCTTCCGTAAAGTATACATGAGCACCGCGATACATCGTACGATTGGTACTAGCAAAATCCTGCATCAACGCATGGACAGATTTCTCGCTGGGAGTAATCAAGTAGATGGCCTCCATTGTCGACAGCGGCTCACGCTTCTTGTTGATGTCTTCCACAACTAACAACACGAGGGGGGAAAATTATACTCCACGAATGATCCCAAGTTAATATTAAAAAAAAAAAAAGAAGCATTACTTAAAATGCGCTTAAACGGTATTCTTAATTAGTTACTAATTTTATGTACAAAAGAGTTATTAGTTACTTAAGAAAGGCAGCCGATAGGATGGGACAACCAATGTTGAAATCACTTAAAGACCCACCACCATAAATATTTACAGCTTCCTGACAACATTAAATAAATTCAAAGTGGCAATGTAGTACAATTTTCATAGGAAGAGCCTTTAAAAAACATAAACTTTTTTTTGTTGTGGTCAAGAATAATACTTTACTATGGTATTAGTGTTATTTCACTGGTACTAATAGCATCCATCAAAATTGTTTTAGTAGCTTTCATAGCTGTCTATTAGGGTTTTTCCTGTGAAAATTGGACTATTTTAATTTTGATCAATTAACATGTTATCATGTGTTTATAGACTATGTAATAGGACCTAGCTAAATACTTTTTTTTAACATGCAGAGATTAGAAGTAGGTGAGCCCTCCTGATTACATTAGCTAGAACTGAACTCAGTTGCAGGTTTTCGTTAGGTGCCTTCCCTACTGCCCACCAAGTCCCTTTTCAGGCTATTCCCCACCTTATAGTATACTGTTTTCACAACAGCACAAGGTGAGGGAAGGCCCAAATACTAGAAGGAAACAGGAGAACCAGTTCCCTAATTTGGGAACTATGACAATTGAGTATTAATGAGTGACCTACGTTAACATTCTGAGGCTTCTCCAGAGTATAATAAATTCCTAGAAAATAAAATTATCAATCATACAATACTTTTCAGAAACAAAAAAAAACCTTAAGGTGTTTCAAGGAAGGACCTTCCGACAATTCTAACTTGACTGTTGACTTAAACATTTTAAATGCCTAGTTTATTAGTGTTTTTTTTAAATTTAACAGATCCCCGAGATCAAATTAGAAGTGAGAAGCCAGTAGACGACTTACTTGTGATTCCCTCGGCCGAGATGTCGTGCATCTTACAGCAGGCAGAAACCATCCTCATGGCGAGCTGGTCCACAACCAACACTCGCCACTCTACGCCTTGTCCAGGTTTCTTCTTGTTCTTAATCGCTTCGTTCATAATTTCTAAAAGAAAAAGTATGTGATGCATCTTCTTTTTTCTTCATTAAGATAAGAGTTGGATTTTATGACTACAAATCTTAAAACCCTTCCAGCCGCTTCATTTTGCGCCCTTGGGCGGGACCCCTTTGGAAATAGTTTCTATGCCCTTGTAAGTTAAACATATTCTATTATCTATATATACTTATTTTAATTTATAAGTACCCTTTCGTAAGTCTTCACATACCCCAAGTTGAATACTACTGATTTAGGGTATGGTTGTTAAGTTTGACCCATAATTAGATTGGGGTTAAATCAACAATAAGCTTTATCAGAGATCTTTAAAAGATTACTAAAGCGCAGTGATTAGTCAATATAAATAGGCAATAAATACGCTTGAAATATATTATTCACAAGTAGACCTGTGAATTAATTATTATTTACCAACCTTACTGGCTTACACGTATATTTTGTAATCTACCCCCATCAGACCTAATATGTGCATGAGAGGTAGGGGTTCCTCGAGATTTTATTAAATATTTTAAGGATTCCTCCAAACAAAATAAAAAGGTTGAGAACCACTTTCTTAGGCTAATGCAATCAACTGTTGTCAAATAATGTGAAATGTAATAGTTGGAGATGACTTGGGTTTAAAGTCTGCGGTGTAGAGAGATCCCAAAGAGATTTTAAGAATATGGTGGAAATTAAACTATCACCACTCTCCGCCAAAGCTATAACACGAGCATACACTGCGGAGGGGTTTACTCCCCTGATACCCCAAGAAGAATAAGAGAACTCACATTGCCAAGATAATATTTAGCCTTCCTTAAAGGGGAATGGACAACAGAGAACATAAGCCAAATAGAAGCAAAGCTTCTGAACTTCAGGGAAGAATGGATCCTCTAAATGAGGTGCTATGCCACACTAGTCACTTTAAGAACTGTCAGCAACACCACTAAAAGGATTGTGAGGATGACCAGCAAGTTTGACAAATGGAAGCTATTTAAAGTAGTCCTTCCCTGAAAAATAATTGAAATTTGGAAGATCCTCGAAGCCATTAGGAGTGCTCCTTGCATGGATTTTTTATTTTAAATTGTACTTCCCCAAAAGCTATTTGGATTTTGGAATGGTCTAGGTCCCCAATACAATTATTTAGGGTAGTCCTCCCCTAAAAAATGTTTATGTTTGAAATTTGGATGACCCAAAAAGTTATTTACAGGGCTTTTAGCCCTATAACTTCATTAAAAAAGGGACTTAAAGACCAACATTTAAAAAAAGGGACTTCTAGGGACCAACATCTTTTGCACGTTAGAGAAAACAACTGAGAAATTCAGAAAAACAAAATTATTACTAAAACCCCTATTATTTATATGTCATTTAAGAGAACATCTGAAATGCACGTCAATTGTTCAGAGGTTTGATGAATCGTAAGAAAGGGAAATTAATTACTGCCAAAAAACTTCAACTTATTTTTGTAAAAGCGTATAGTACTTTTCACCAGTTTACTAATAATTTTTAGCAAGAAAAAGGGACCAAAATAAGGGAGACCAACCTTTAAAAAAGGGACTTTTAAGGACCACCCCTAAGAGCTCCATATTTAGAGTGTGGTCTTCGCCTGGATAGTTTTTTAAAATTCAATACTGCTAGAAGATATTTGGAGTGTTTGTTTTAACTGTATTAAATTCGAGAATATAAAAGAGTGAAATAAAAATCTATGTGAGTGGGAATTTATTAAGGAGGGGGGAGTAAATTTATTCCAGGAGGTTATCACCCCCTCTTCCCTGATTTCACCACTGCTGAGTGGTGCTGATTTCCCTAACATCTCTTTTTTACAGAAGCAAGTCTTACAACCAATTTTCTGACCTTTGTTTTTTTAAAGGAGGTTAGCAGTGTTCAGTATTATTATTGAAGCTCTACAATAAAAGAAAGCATTTACATGCACACAATTTAGGTCAGAGGTCAATAAATAACAAATTATTATTATTATTATTATTATTATTATTATTATTATTATTATTATTATTATGATTTATAGGCCCATCGACACAATGAGGTCATTAGGGCCTTTTACAATATAAAAAACATAGTAAAATCCCCATAGGGGAGAGTCATAATAATTCACCTGCATATGCAGGTAAATAAACAATATAGTATAAAAGAGTGATATACCTGCTAAAAAAACCACAGGTGTATACACTACTTTAAAAGTACAAAACAAACATATTAAAATACACGTTAAAATAACAAAACATGTTAAAGTAAAATATGTTAAAAGGACAAGACATGTTAAAATAACAACATATTAAAATGTACTAAAAATGTTAAAATAGTCTCAATATGAGATAGAATCCAAATGAGCCACTTTATAAAAGTGACTCAAATGGCGTTTAAAAGATTCGCCTGGCGTATAAAACGGAGTAAACATATGACTCCATCCGCACTGTCGCGTAGTAAAAAACGAAGGTCACCATTAAAATCTAGAGCCAGGCGAATAGGGGCATACTTGCGACACTCCACCAAAATGTGGTACACACTAAGGGGAGCATC
>CABFWO010000771.1:63201-79473 GCA_902155825.1 Timema genevievae
AAAAAGACCCCCAGAATTATCTAAGCATCCCTTACAATCGAATAAGATTTTTTAATGGTAAATAGATGATGGCTTAGCTTTAATTTAATGTGAAATACCAAACTAGGTTGATTTTGACAGTTATATATAATAAATAGGCATATGATTTATATTTTGTCGGCGAGCAGGCAAAAAGTCGCTTATATTTCAGACAAACCAAACTCAAAAGCACAAAATGTCCTAAACAACCCCTTTCCTTATTGCCATACGCATGACAATCTGCTGGTTTGGGGAAGGTCATGGAGGTCACGTCAACAAGACTGAAAGCGTGAATCACTGAAAGACCACTTCACGCTGACGATGAGCTAATCGGATCACCATGGCAACACACAGATGACGTCATCGGGACGAAACGTCTAGCATCAATCGATCGGCTACGTAGGCGGACTTGCCCGCAAAACCCACATGGCGAATGTGCCTTATTTTTTTTTAGTGTGATGATTTTTAGTCGCGCATGTGACATGTCAAATCTTTCTTGTTAATAATTATTCCTAATTAATTCAACTCTTTACGCTATTTCAAACTGCTTCCTAATTTACCGCACCAAACTCGAAATAACACAAGATAAACAATAAAAAGATGTCTGTTAGACGATAACAAGAAAGCTGTTTAGTTTTGGCATGTTCTTTTAACCCCCGCGCCTTACCTGCCTTCCGGTATACACGTTTACATGGTAGGAATAAGATATAATTTAGAGGAAATGTTCCCGCATTTTCGTGGAAAGTAGGAAACAGCACCCTCAATACACCTGGCTGGGATGCGAGCCCTGACCTCACCATCAACGGCAAAATCAGATTAGACGAGCTTGATGTTTAGTCCGCGTGCCCACCTATGGTAGGATTTTGTTGGGAAGAATAGTAGAAGTTAGTTACTAAAGTTACTAAAACAATTTTAATATATTCATATATAAAGTTGTCATTTGCAGATGTTACTTTTGATAGATATTATCAATACCTATAAAATTACACAAATAATATGGTAAAATGGTATCAATGTTGGCCACAAAGGAACGATGTTTGAATTTTCTCTACTGTTCTTCCAACCAAAATCAGGGTATAAGCACGTGTTCCAGTACAAACCTCTCGGAGAATATAACAGAGTTGAGTTTATCCTCATTTTCATATAAAATAATATAGCAATAAGCGTTATCGATGCTACACTGACAGATGTGCGTCAACCTCACAGCATGTGGTTTGAAAATAAAACACTACTGTCCGGGTAGTTTGGTGTGTTTTAAAACAAAACTTGGAGACAATGGTTAGAATCCAAGCGGTAGATTAGAATGTTTATGGATATGCTATATCACTCCCATTTTACTATTTCTGGCGCCATGTTTGAATGTTAGTTTTTCCAGAATGTATGAGTCACAGTGAATTTCACTTTTCCTCGCTTTCTCAATCCAGGGTACGATCCATGTTGTTTTATTTTTAGGATGAGTCACAATGAATTTCACTTTTCCTCACTTTCTCAAACCAGGGTACAAATCCATGTTTTATTTTTAGGATTTACAATCCTGACATAAAAACTATCAGCTGTTGTGAAAAGGACCTTCTTTCAAGATTTCTCCGACCCGAGGTGAAGTTTTACAGGCAGTGAAAGCGACCTTGGCATATATCGGGAAATTGCCCTTAAGTGGGGATGACCCAGCGGCGTAGCTAGAGTTTTTGCCGTCCGGAGCGGTCCCCGAGTTTGCCGCCCCTCTCAATACACAACATACTTCGACAAAAGTCAAAACAACGTATAGGAGGGGAAAAAACAAGATACCTTGTTTATTTCTGAAGTGAACAATTTAACTACAACATTCTGCAATGTTATTTTTCTTGCTTTTCTGTTAGAAAAAAATGTCCATGATATTATTGAAGTTTAATTCGTTTGTTAGTTGCTGTTCTATAGAAAATACGGCAAGATTTCTTAACGGTAAGGTACTCGTGTATCTTAAGTAATTCCTGATCAATTTTAATCCAGAAAAACTCTGTTCACAGGCAGCAACACTAACAGAAATTGTTAGGAAACTTCGTAGAAGTATTACAATATTTGGAGTTACCAAGACTGTATTTTTTAAATAAACTTCAAAAGTTAAAGGGGATCTTCGTCCGACATCTCTGTTTTGTCTTGCGTAGCAGCAACAACTATACAATTCTGAAGTGTTTTTCTCTCATTGAGGAACTCTTCCTTATAAATGTCAATGTACCGGTAGTTATTATTTAATTGACACTCGTATTTGTCTTTCAAGAGATTAGACGGAGTGAAAAAGGCATATTTCTCAGCAAGAAGATGAAGCTATTGAAATCTGAGAGTAATTTATCAGATCACTCTGTACAACGAAGAAAATATTTATCTTTTCAACTCAGTTTCGTATGACAATTCAGCATCTCGTGATTTTTCAATAACCGTCAGTTTTTTTTTCTACAACGACGTTGCCGCTCCAGGACTATCCCAAGATCATTACAAATTTATTTAACATAGGCTATTGAATTGTTAACTAGTTCGTCCCTATTTTCAGTTAAAAATCCTTTCAAAGCTTCGAGTTGTATAAGATATTGTTGTACGTTCAATTCTTTTGTTTAGAGGTAGGCCAGTGTGGTGTCAATTCCTTTAAGGACGGATACCCACAGGCCAAAAAAGAACGGAAAGGGAAAGGATATTAAGCACCAAGCAGCACGCCAGCATCTGACGTGGTAAATGGTACTTTCTTATCACAAGTTAACTGTTCTAAAGCATTTCCGACTGTCGAATATATATATATATATATACATATATATATATATATACATATATATATATACACGTGAACAAACTCTCCACAGTTCCACAAAAATAGTAACCGAATTCACAGAAACAATTCAGCGTGTGATTTTTACTTGTGAGCAATTCTGCTTTTCTATTAAGTTCCTCGATACATCTCTGAACATCAGTATGTTGATTAACAATCGAATCTGCATTATCATATGCTTGTCCTCTACAATTTTGAATACCAATTCTGTAGAACTTAGTTGCTTTACATATTTTTAAACATATTTTATGTTTAGCTAACTTATCTTGCTAAATCCTTAAAATTTAAAAAGTCATGGTAGCTCATTCCTGTAGCTTTAAAGATTTTTTCTGTATGTTATATTTTTTGCTCCAACAAATATGGTTGTAGCCCTAGAGATGGCAAGAAACATTTTATAAGATTGAATCACTCTTGAAGCAATTTAAAGGTATTTTAAAAATGTAATTTGAGTTGTGGTTGCTTGATATTTAATTTGGGTTGTAGTGGATTTGTATACTCCAATAAACTGGGGTTGTGCGGATAAACCCCCCAAACAGCCCCTGCTTTAGAATGATCATACAAAATGTAATCAAAATCGTTAAGAGTGGATTTTGTCAAAATCATTTTTTTTTCTTTATTTTAACTAAACTACTCTTAATTTTAGGGTTAGATCTCATTCCAAAAACTCCTCAGGGGAAGTTTATGAAAACCCAAGATACCAAGTTTTAGCGTGTTCGGCCGAGATACAGACACACAAAGAGCATTGTGAAAACATTTTTTGTTTTAGGGAGTCAAGAAACATGGACATTAATCAAAAGCTCAAGGTCGATTTTTTTATTATCACAATAATTTTCTTTTTGAGGGGTCGGGAGGAAGTAAAAAATTATCAAAATATTTTGCCATCAGTAGTTTTTATGTATCTAATATGATTAATAACTCAACACAATTAGATAGTGTAATTTTCTTGGAAGTATTTATTTCCAAAAAATTAGTGATTATGATATAGTAACTCTAAGGATATTTGTAGCAGTAAACAATAATATTTTATTATATTATTAATGTTATTGGCATTAATTATATCTATCAAAAGTAACAAATGCAAGTAACACGACTTAACGTATGAACATGTGAAAATAGATCCAGTAACTTTTTTGCTGTCAGATAAGTGTTTTCATATTAAAATGGGACTAGTTGCATAAATACTAGGGTAAATTCCTGGAAACATATTTATTAATATGTTGCCTACTTGTCAGGAAATGGTTACTTAAAATAGGATCCAAGCCTTGCCGATGCTTATTTAGTTTAGTTGGCTCCTAGCTCAGCAATCTTTAAATCCATAATGGTGAAACAAAAAGTATTGTTTATATTTTAGGTTTGTTTAATTGTCATACTTCACTATTAATATTTTTCAATTTATTTTAGGTATTTAATGTGTATTTTCTGAACCATATCAGCACACAACTTATAAACTAACTTAAATATAATACTGACACAATACCCTGCCCTGGCCATTAATCAATCAACGTGAAAGGGGAAACCCACATTTCACCAATAATAAATTTTTTGGCCATTCCCCGGGAATAGAACTCGGGACCCTTGGCTCGGGAGACAAACAAGCTACCGACTGAGTTCAGGTGTCAAACAACTATTATTAATTTTTATTGTGAAGAAAAATTATTAACTCCTCGGTTAAATTAATAAATTGTAATCTCTGGCAAGCCAATTCACAAGTTTTTTATTTATTTATGAAAAACCAATTGGCGACCATTCCACATCATAAAAACTCATCAATAAATTCTATAGTTTGTTTTTTGCTAATAAAAAATGCTCTAAAAAAGGGGATGAAAAATGTTTCTTTAAATCATGTTTAAAAGAGTTTGTATTATATTATTCCATCTAAAGCAGATGTGTCAAAATTGCCCAGAGACCCCATGCAGCCCTATTGATGAATTGTTAAACAATGAGACCCTAGTCTTATTTTTATAAACACAATAGAAATCAGGGCTGTTGAGTATGAGTCAGAAGCAATTTTGGGTGGAGTTGAAGTATGAGTTGGTAAATATGTACCAACTCAAACTTCAAAATAAAAACCTATAATACTATAACAATATATGATAAATATATCACTTTAATTTTATACTTTTCATTCTTTAGTACCATTTATTTTGATTGACACATTTCTCACAATGCCAAAGAAGCTTCCCATGAAGTAATCTATTGGATCATTCTACTGCAGTAAATGTGTTATTACTAATTAATATACTTAACTAAGCAATTTGTGAAGGTGCCTAAGTTGAACAGTAGAAAATAAAAGGAGTTGGAGTCGAAGTGTGGCGTACCGACTCCACAGCCCTGGTAGAAATACAACCTTTGAAAATGTGATATTTGGGAATTTGGTAAAATTTGGAGAAAACTGAGGTTGGTGTACTAAATTTGTACTATTTCTTTGACATGATTCAATTCCCAAAAGTTGTTAAATTTGAGTGCCCAATATAAGCAGTGTTTGGAAGCCCGTAATTGTGTTGACAGTTATTTTCTCACATGAAATGGAACCAAACACCCAAGCGAGCTCGGCATGAACACAAATTTTTCAACAGTTATGAAAGTGACTTAAGCATGAGATTTATAGCATTACAATTCGCTACAGATGAGAAGTTCAAAAATTTTTAGGGGAAAAAATCGATAGTGAGTCTTATTTTTTACTTTCCTTTTCTGATTGCAATATTAAGGTACCAAGTTGGATATTTTTTTAAGTTAAGTTAGAAACCATTTTTAAATGTATTAAATGTAGCACCCTCATTATCTGAAATGGCTAATGTGACGCTTTTGATCAAACAAGTTTGGCATGCTTAATATATATAAATATATTAATATTGTGCCAGCACTGGATTCAGCAGGATTTGAACACACTTAAGAGTCTTGTTTGTGACTTCTGAGAATGTTATAACACTAGTTCAAAGATATGGTTTGGGAAAGTCATAAAAATTACCCAAGTTTTTGGTTTATATGAAAAGAATATTTTTCTTCTTTTTTTTTTTTCTTGAATTTATTTAAACCCGGTAAGAGGGTCACAAGAGCAGGCCATAGATCTCCTAAAAAAAACCAAATATATTCTGTGGTATTTTTAGAAAATCCTGTTAAACACATATTTAAAGGCTTCAAAGTTATCACTATTTTCTTGCTACAAAATTTCCCTAATTTTTCAGAAGGAATTCCTAATTTTACAAACAAGTACAGAAGAATTAAATTTCAAATACATATTGGATCTGGCTGATTCATCATTGGTTAATTTGAAAAATTGGATAGTTCGAACCCGCCATGATTCCCCATAAAATTCCTATTTAAATCAATGGTAAAAAAATAACTTTTAATTTAAATTACCTAGAAAGAAATATTTGGATAGTTCGAATCTTTTATAGGTAACATTGTTAGGTAATTTTCGAGCCAGTGCTTATTTCAAGCATAACCCAACAATTTTTATTAAATCACTCCATATGCCAAGAATGTCAAAGTTTTCTAGAATAGGGGATGCGATGGCTCTCGACCTTTCATCACTTCTGTGTGAGAATGTCATCACATGATGCCCAGTGTATTGCGCATCCTCAATGATTTTAACTGTGCGATTTTTGTATGTTAATTTTTTTCAGATTTTATATTTTGTGTCTAAAGTTTTGTTTTTTAGAATGACTAGGCCTATATTATTTGTGTTTTATGTAGCGTATATAAAATGTGTGTGCTTATATGTAATATATCTTGAGGTTAACTGATGTATTGTGTACCAGCTGTGTAAATATTCAAAAAAATAGTTAACCCAAGTTTTGGATATTGCAAAAAAAAAAATTCATACATGTTAAATCAACCAAAAATATACAAGTTTCAAATTCACCGTCAGTGATCTTAACCAAACTCAGAATTCTGATAGTATCCAGAGAGGAAATGATTCCTTCCGCCCACCCCCATGTACCGCGTCTTACTACCCGTTCGGGTTATAAGCACTTAAGCTAATGTGTAATGGTAGGGTGATTGTGAGATGAAATGGAGGACCTACAGTTTAACGTGGGATCCGAACCACGGTGGAGGCCTGGATTTCCACACATTCACAAGTTGTGATTAATACACGTCTTGTCAGAGGTGAAGGAAGGGTTTGTCAATCAGATAAATCTGTGCTGGGACCCGAGGATTGAGCCCCGGACCCCCAGCACAGAAGTCCGACACCTACCTCTAGCTTGCCAGGTCATCTATGTGGGTGAAATTGTACATAAGTTCAGAGGTTAAATTACTCCAACCAATGTGTAATATTACCCTGTCATGTAGGTAAGTAACGTACAGTAAGATCATCCGAGAAACCCTTATCATAGGTTGTTAATTATTTGTCCATATCTAACTTATGGGGTGGACCTCTTTATTGTTGTTTTCACCTTACTTGTTCAGGTTAAATGCTTATGCACTAATTACACTAGTGATTTTAGGGATTATGCAGGCTATATTTAGATTAAGTGTACCCACATTTGTGTGGAGAGTAAAAAACCATTTTGTAAAAATCACTCTCGATATACCCAACCGAGATTCGAACCTCGAACTCCCTGTCTTCAGCGGTCTAGTCTACTGTGAGAGCAGCACTAGAGACCGTGCAGCCACTGAAGTGGGTGTATTTATTGTTGATTACTAATTATATTTTGTAGTTGTTTTTGTTGTAACAATGTTTTTTTGTAATAATTAAAGCATACTCGACTATTTTATCCAGAACTGAATATACAAAATAAAATTGTTGGACCATTTTTTTGGTTTAAGTTACTCAGAAAATTTGAGTTAAGTTACTCTACAAATTGTTGACCATTAGGTCTACAATATCAAATTATTTTAGCACAATTATCAGTTGATAAGTGAATTTGTTTGTCAATAAAAACATCGAAACACTTAACTTACAACAATATTATGGGCCTACCTAAAGGAATAGTTAATGGTAGTGAAGTAAAGCCTATCGTATTGATTTGTTAGGCCCTTAAACATTATTTAATATGGATCATTTGAGAATATAATGAAACTATAGACACTAAAATGTTTAAAATGGTCTGAAGACTAGCGATTATTGTGCAAAAAATTGTATTAATAAAACAAATAGGTAGGATTTGTACATATTGTATAGAACATAATTATGTCAATGAATTTAATAAATACATTAGCTGAAAGCCTTAACATTATGGTCCTAAAGTGTACAGATTCAGAACGCAATAATTGTAACACTAATTTTCTTCTTGTATAAAAGACGCAGGCCACTATGACACATCCATCGATCAACACACCCACCCACATTAAAAGGGCAATTTGATTATAAGATTATCATGTTGCTTGAAGCCTGGAAAACAAGTGTAAATGTTTTAAATATGTATTAATTCATTGTGTGTTGGTGTAAAAATCTAATTAATTAATTAACTAAGTGAAAAATACAAAAACACTTACTTTGCCCTACCAGTGCCTTGAGCGCCATTTTGAAGGAATGGATTTATTCTCACTGTGCTGTCAAGTGTCACTTGTGTACTGAGTAAAGCACAGATCATCATAGTCTTCAGAGATATTGAAGGAATGTTCCGATTCTACTTATACGATACCAGTTTCAATATTCCTCTTTCGATAACAGGTATTTTGGTATATCGATACGAACCTTTAAATTTTTACTAATATCAGTACTTTATACCATTGATCTCTATATTATTATTACTATTATTTAGCACCGTTTCTTACTACCCGTTCGGTTTACACGCTTAAGTACTAATTACACTAATTGATTAGGAATCGGGAAGGTTGAATTTAGAGGAAGTGAACCAGCATTTGCGTGGAGGGAGAGTGGAAAACCATTTAGGAAAAACCACCCCACTTCACCCAACCAAGATTCTAACCTCGATCTCCCCGTCCTCGGCAGTCGAGTTCAACACGACTAGCGCGTTAGCCAACTACGCCAACGAGGCGGGTTTGATCTCTATAATATAACTGGATGGACATCTGTGGCTAGAATTTTCAAGCTGTCGTCTGCATACCATAGTGTAAGAGAGGAAGAAACTTTCGGGTATCTCTTTCTCTCTTACACCCCTCAGGACCCACTCATCAGCAATCTCAAAGCGCATCATCTACAGGTCACAATGGGACTCATGCTAGGTCTAACTTTCCCTTCAAAAATGCCCAATGCTATAACTGTTATTTTAGAGGAGATATTTTAAGGTTTGTCACAGGGTCAAAGATTCCTCTTGGCATCAAGGTGTTGGTTAAATTTCCAAAAGACACAGTTTAAGTGTCTGTCCAATCTACTCTATCTTGTGACTTGTACGTGGTCAAAAATAGTCAGGCACCAGGTCACAGCAGTGTCCAGTTGGAAGTCAATGTTGTACCTCTCACCATGGACACAGCTGCGAGCGCTAGTCTTATTGGTGAGCTAGTGTACCTCGCACATTTCAAACATCTTCCTCTGGTGAGTACCACTCCACTTCGTGGTTGCAATGGGCACGAACTAAATCTGTTGAGGGAAATCCCTGTTTAAATTTATTATCAGAGGCAGTCTGCTACGTTACCCCTAGTAGTGGTTCGGAACTCTTTCCCTCATTATTGGGCATATCTTGTAGTGATGAGCACAATCGAGTAAAAATAATCGAGTAACTCGATTGTGTTGTGTAATCGGGAGTACTCGATTCTTCCGGGATTACTCGAGTAACTTTACTCGGACCGTGTTATTCTTTTATTTACTCTTTTCTTACCAGATAAGTAAGAATCGACCTTATTGGCTAGACTGTTTACCACGCTATTTCCATTTAAAAGGTATATTCCCTTAGAGCTCATTTTTCATCAACAGTTTCTGCTGCCACGCAAAAATGACCCTTTATGGTTTAAACGTTGCACATGCATTCTCAATACAAATTACTCGCAGATGTAAAGTACACAATCGAAAAGCATGCTACTAGCTAAGCATATCACATTTCCGATTCTTTTCAAAAGTACTCGATGAAAGTTACTCGATTTTTTTTACTCGGCACCTCGGCAGTCTTATTTTCACAATCGCATTGACGAAACTAGATATTGTCTTTCTTAATTATTTTAATTTCTCCTTAGTAAAATATGATTATTTATAAATTGAAACTAATTAGAGTAAGATACAAAAAAAAAAAAAAATTGTTTTCACTTTTAAAAAGGTACAATTATTATCAATTTCTTTAACATGAACGTTTAAAGAAAAGTTTATTTTATTAAAAAGAGCACAAAACAATTTTTATTTGTGAGACATTTCTTAAAACGCATACTTTCATATTGACTGTAGATGTAAAGTGAAACATGAAAATAAGGGGGTGGAGGTCAGTGTCGAGTGCCTACTACAGGAAGAGATTATGGACTTGTTATTAGTATCGAATTCCATTGCAAGACTTCCGAGTAATATTGTCCAACCGATTGCCACGGGACGATTCGAGTAGATGATTTGCTAAAAATTACTCGAGTAATTTTACTCGATTACTCGATTCTTTTTAAAGAGAATCGAGTAATTACTCGATTCTTAGAATTACTCGATTGTGCCCATCACTAATATCTTGTATCAAACATATCCATTTGGATTAGAATGCTCACTCTCCCATCAACTATGTTCGGCAGGTATAAGGTGATGTGGTGAGCATGTTAAGGAATAAATATCCTTGAGTCGTCAAAGAGGTGTGGAAGTTAATGTAGTCCTGACTGAATGGGGGAGCCATTCCAGTATTCTATGTCCCTCGTGTAATTCATATTCCTTTGAGGGATGCTACCAAGGAGGCACTTGAGGAAATTAAATCATGTGGTTTGATTCAGAAAACCAATAGTCACAACTGGGGAATACCTCTGGTAATTGTTCCCCGGGCCAATAAGTCTGCACGGGTGTGTGGAGATTTCAGCGTGACACTAAACTCTCAGTTAAATCTTTATCACTATCCTCTACCGGTTATTGATGACTTGTCTACTGTTCAAGGTTCTGTTTTCAGTATACTTTATCTCGCCAAAGCTTATCAACAGCTAAGTTTGGGACCTGCTTCTCAGGAGATTTTGGCCTTGAGCACTCCGTATGGCCCGTACAAGTGCTTTCGCATTCCATATGGTTTGTCCTTACCTCCAGCCATATTTCAAAACGCCATTAGTCAGTTATTGAGGTTTTTTTTTTTATTTGGACAACATTTTAGTTGCTGGTAATACAGCTGAGGAGTGCCTAAGTAAAGTTGAAAATATTATACAAAGGTTTGTGGAATATAATGTCACTGTCAAACAAGAAAAGTATAATTTCCTAAAGCCAAGGGTTAAATTTTTGGGTCACATGTTGGATGCCAGAGGGTTGCGTCTAGATCACGACCGCATAAAGGCTCTCCTTCAAGCCAAAGAGCCATCATCCAAATCTGAACTTCTCTCGTTCACTGGGTTTGTAACCTTTTACGCAAAGTTCATCACCAACATGTTCACTATGCTTCATCCATTGAATGCTTTGCTCAAGCAGGATGCGAATCAGGTGTGGTGATCTGAGCAACAAAGAGCTTATCATCAGTGTCTTCAGGAATTGAGTGGCGATCAGGTGCTCATTCCTTACTCTACTGGCTTGTCACTCAGAATGTCCTGTGATTCCTCGCAGTAAGGTACGGGTGCTGTCATCCCCCCATCTTCCCCAATGGGGCAAAACGTCCTATCACTTTCACATCTAAGACCTTTTCCAATGCTGATAAAAGCTACCCCTAGCACGAGCGAGAGGCCACAGCTATTATTTTTAAGAAATTTAGTAAGTACTTGTTTGGCCGACCTTTTGAGTTATGTACTGTCAATGCAGCGTTGGTTTCTATTTTGGGTATAGAACTAAAATACGACCTCTTACTGCTCTCCGCCTACAATGTTGGGAAATCCTGTTGTAAGCCTTCCAGTATAGATCACATTTCTAAAATATGAACTGATTCCTCATGCTGATTTTCATAGCCGGAACCCTCTTCCCAATCAGACTGAAATGGAGTCTGACATCTAAAAGATCTCCTTGCTGTCTCTGGGACTTTTCGCCACGGTCCAGGTGGCCACTGAGACCACGAAGGATCCCATATTGAGTCTATCTTCAATGGTTGGCCTGATGTGGTTCACGATGAAAGTCTCCACCCTTTTCATCAGCGAGCTCTGGAATTGTTGGCAGAATCTGATTATTTATTGTGGTTGTCTAGGGTCACTGTCCCGAAGTCCTGGAGATCCTCCATGAGCTTCATCTTGGCTCTAGTCACATGAAGAACCTAGCACGTAGTTTTGTATGGTGGCCAGGTCTCAATGACGAATTGGAAGCTAGGGTGAACAGGTATGGTGTTTGCCAATCTCTACAGTCAGCTGCTCCTTACAAGTCTCTGATCCCTTGGTCCTGGCTTATTATAAGGTGGCAAAGGATCTATACTGATTTTGCTAAATTTGAAGCTAAGACTCTACTCATTACTGTAGACGATCATTCTCAATGGCCCGAGGCGCGCATTATGCACGAAGGCACCTCGGCAAAACATACTTCTGAAGCTCTGCGCTCAATATTTGCAGCCTAGGGGCTGCCCGAGGAGGTAGTTTCTGATAACGGTCCTCCGTTTTCATTAGCTGCATTCACTATTTTTCTGTCTAGCAATGGAATTGTACATTTCCCCTTCTCCTGTTTACCACCCCCAATCCAACGGTACCGCGGAGATTGTCGTTAAGACAACTAAGACAGCTCTGATGAAACAGTTGCTTGGTGTTTCTACTCGATCCAAAATCCTTCAGCATTAAGTAGATGCCTTTCTTTTGGAATATCGCAATACGTCTCACACCTTTACTAAGATTACACCAGATGAAGTATTATTGGGCCGCAGGCCACGCAGCAAGCTTTCACTTCTCCATCCATCCATCCATCCATCCATCCATCCATCCATCCATCTATCCATCCATGATTCTCAAGCAAAGAGTGAAGGAGGCTCAGGCAAAATTCACTGTTTTGCAATTTTCCAAGGTCACATATTTCTCTCCAGGTGATCTAGTATGGGTGCGCTCTGTGACTCATCGACAAACTCAAGGTGGTTCCAGGTAAAGTTTAGAATAGAGTCTCAACTGTTTCATATCTAGTGATTGTTGGTGGACGCTCTTAACAAATTTCAGCATCTCATCTACGCCTCTGGGACCCCAAGGTTGTTTCAGTTGAGTTGTCATGGGAGATGATCGAGCAGGCCATGCCGGCACCTACGCCCGCACCTCCATCGGCTTCCCTAATTCAGCCACCTCCAGTTGCTGACCGCCCCCGCCAGCATTTCTAGCTCCGGAGCTCTCCACGGATTCCACTCCAGTATTCCTTCGTCAGGCTCCCAGCCCGATGGCTCCAGCTCACACTCCTGTGAGGCTTGCCGCTGCGTCTCTTAGAGTGTCTGCTCCTCGAGCACCCTCATCAAACTCATCCCCCGTGGCCACCCCAATTACAGCTCGCTTTTGACTTCAGGTCGTTAAACCCCAGTACTCGGACTTTGTCTATGTATTGCGTTAGTCATAAACTTTTATTCTGTTCTTTTCTCGTACACTAAACTTGAATGGAATCAAATGATTATGATTATTAGCACCACATCTTTCTACCAGTTCGGGTTATACGCAATTGGAATCAATGACTACTAATGGTACCAAGGGCTTATTGTACTCTTTTATTCTATATGGCAGCACCGGCAATAAATGAGGAGTTTAATTATACACGGGAGAGTCAGCCAGAAGGCCATGAATTCTTTTCGTTTTTATTTTGTCTCGCTACCAGCTTTCTCTTGTTCACAACTATGTAATAGTGGCACTATGTATTGTTCGTATTCTACTTGAATTTTATATCTATTAAAATCATGCTTAGATGTTTCAATTAATCATAGCTTCCTCAAATCCCAGAAACTATGGTGAAGTCATGACAATCTCAAATGATGTCATCAAAAAAGAAAAAATGTGACTGAATTTATAAAATATGGCGTTCACATTTTACTGTTTCTATTAATAGAAATAGTATTTATGATAAAAACTCGTAATTTATTTTTAAGTTTATTTATTTATCTCAGCAATAGTATTAATCGAAATATTAAAAGTACCTATTATGGATAATCTTATAACGGTGGGTTACAATTTTTTGTACCTAGTTGTTTGCGAGCTGTAAAAAGACCGTCCAACTGATGATAAATTGGTTTTAAAAAGTGTATTATATATAATTTAGTCATAATAAAACCCACTCTGCTTGTATTGTAGATTTTTTAATCAATCACAAAAAATAATAGAAAGATAGAATAGGATAATATGTTTAGATATCTAAAAACTCAATATTTTTAGTATTTAATTAAATAATTTTAGCGACAAACCTGGTTTAATTTATTGCAACTACATTATATTAGAGTTTAGAAAAGAATATAAAAAATATTATTTTTCCATAATCTTAATAACAAAAGTTGCAAATTTATAGCTTATTTGTACTGGTTAAGGTCATCAACGGGAATTAAACCAAGTTGTTGGGCTAGTTAGCCCTTGTAAAATACTATCCAAACAAATAAGCTATGGAAATTGACATATAACCCTATTAATATTATTTATATTCCTTAAACAAGGGAATGTACTAGATGTGGAATTGAGACAACAAGAGCTGCAGGCGAAGCATGAAGTCAATGGTTAAACAGGATACTGGTAGACTGAAATAAGGGAATTATAGTTCCGATTTATAAGGAGAAAGATGTGTATGAATCATGAGGGAATAACGCTAATGTGCCACTGTACAAAAATATAAGAGCATATGGAAGGTGGAGAACGGAAAAGCACAGATTTAGCGAACAGAGGTCTACAATAGACTTGGATCTTCACTATACGACAGCTGAAGAAAAGGAGGTATGAATTTGGGAAGGACTAGGTAATAATATTTATGGATGTGGAGAAGGCATTATGATAGTGTGGATAGAAATTAAGTCTGGAAAGTGATAGAGAAGGCTATTGTAGAAAGAGGAGTTGTAATTATAGTAAAGAGTATAGTAGTGTACGAGGTTAATATAAATTGAAGTAACACGGAGAAAAGGTGGACAAAGTAAAAGAATTGAGCTAAGTAGGGGAGTGCTCTCTCACCAGTCACCACTATTCTTTGCATGCACGGTCGGTCTATGTAGACATTAAAAGCGCTGCTTGTCTATTTTAGACTAAATAAAACCATATTTTATGTTTATTAACTTTTTTAGATCGCAAACCTAATGTATTTTATAATTTTGACAGCATCTTTGTTAGAGCTTCGTATTTGTTAAGCGGGACTGTGGGTTTGTCCTCGCCATGAGTAAGCTCCATAAACTTGGACCTGCCTATCAACAGCAGCAGCACCGCTACAGAGATGTAGGCCACAACAAGCTTAGTAAGCCGGTAGCCAAAACAAACAAAAATACTCAAGAAAATAAAGTTAAATTTCATACTGGAAACAAATGCAACCTCAAAAAATTTAAGTTAAAATTAATCAAAAAAATATTTATTGCATTTACTTGCTCATGCATACTTTATTGCGTCAGTAATTAAAAACTCAATTTATTTAAAGTTAAATCAAGTGTCATCAAAAATGTTGAGCCATTATTGATCCCAATACTACTTTAAGCACACATTTACAATATTAAATACTATTTTCTGGTAAAAGTTTAACTAGACAAATTTTATTTACTAAACAATTTGTGAATTTAAACCATACATTTTTAAAGATAAAATGAAACTGGGCTAATAGATGCTTAAGTGGGATGACAAGTAGTGAAGTGAAGTACATAAATATATAACAAGTAAAAAAATATTATAAAGAACATTACAATAATGTTAGAAAGTCATCCATTAGTGTGGTTTGGATTTCAATAGAAAAAAAATATCTGCATCAATGTAGTTTTGCTTTTGTATTGATGTGAAAAATTTGATTTGACCATATATTTGTGGATTCTTATAAATGTATATTTGTAGCCTCTATTTGTTTACATTTTACTTCCAATTCAGAAAAAAAACATGTTCCAAATTTTAAAAAATGTGTTCAATGTAACTATCAATTCTTGAAATAAAACAATAAAAATATTACACAGAAAGCTAGTCTTAAAAGAATTATTTTTCTTCTTATTGCTTTGCCTTTGATGTAGGTAATTGATATAGTGAAATAAATTTCAATTAACATATTATGTAGTAAAAAGAAAATGATTTAAAATGTAATATTTTAGTGTATGTTTAAAATTATATTGACAAAATAAATTGCATTCCTTTCAATTTTATGATGGCTGTTTACGTATTGACAAAATAAATTGCATTCTTTTCAATTTTATGATGGCTGTTTACGTATTGACAAAATAAATTGCATTCTTTTCAATTTTATGATGGCCATTTACGTTTTGTACCAACTTTAATATTCTTTCCTTTCACTTTTGTATTTGCTGAAGCATCCTCTTGAAACATCTTAAGATCAGCACAAAATATTATCTGTAAAAAAAAAAAAA
>CABFWO010000771.1:83536-118090 GCA_902155825.1 Timema genevievae
GAATAGCTTGAAATGCAGTTATCATTTATCATTGGTATTAATCCAGTTCTTATTCTTGTAACAAGAAAATTTTCCATAGTAAAACTTAGGTTTTCTTTTACTAAACCATTATTAATAAATAATAATAATGTTTAGGGTGTATTACCAAAGAATGTTTTCCTATAATCTATGTTCGCAAATACTTTCGCTGCTAGGATTGTCGAGGCCACAATGTTGATGTTGTTGAAAATACTTGCTTATTAAATGACTATTTACTTTAAAATCTCTGCTTATTTCCTTATTTATTTATTTTATATTTCACATAGCTTATGCCCCTCTATACTCGTTATGTTGTTTACGGTGGCCTTAAACTACGAGGTAAAAGAGAGGGCGTAACAACATTTTTGCAACAATAGGAATAAAGCCCTTTCTTAATTGCCGTCTAAAATTGCAGTGCCATTACTCCCATATGAATAGTTAGCATGAATCCCTTTATATCAGAAGCGTGTGCCTATGTTATATTAACCTAGGCGTGGTAATATCTCATTTTTGGAATAAGCCTTTTCAAAAATGAGCGATTCAAATGTATATCTTATAAGTCATTTTATGTCATTTTGGAATTTAAGGTAATATTTTCTTGGTTTTAATAATTTTTGAGTCATTTTAACGCATTCATGTTGAATAAGTACTGTAGCTTATATTTTTATACACACACTATCCATGTAACTAGCCTGGAGAGGGTTGTGTTGAAAGGGGGTGGCTATTACTTTTGAAGCAGATATTTGTTTATCAATATTATATTTAGTAAAATGCAAGAATTTAGTTGTTAAGGGCTTTTCATTGCATTTTACATTTGTAAAGCACATGTTTGATTAAGTCGTGTGGATTTATTTTGAGTTTTTATGTCATTTTTTTTAGAATCTTTTTGTTATTTGATAGGTCGAATTTTGATCAAGTTTATAGGTCATAAAAATTTGGCTGCTGGTAATTAAGTTAATAAAATTAAATTAAAATGGTCTTCTTCTCTCCACATTTCACAATGTTATTCATATTAGGTTATATATGCCTAAACATGTACCGTATTCACTATAATAATGTGGAAGTGATGAGGATAGTGGAGTTTTAGAGGAAATGTAGCTGCATTTGAGAAAAGAGTGGAAAACAATTTAGGATAAACTTCTCTAGTACATCCAGTGTTAAGACTAATTATATTTCCAAACAAACCGAGTGAATTATACTTTTAATAACAACCTAACCCGCTTCGGTGGCTGCATGGTCTAACACTTCACTCTCGCAGTAGACTAAAATTGCCAATGACGGCGAGATTGAGGTTCAAATCTCGGTCGGGTATTTTTTCAAAATGGGTTTCCACTCTCTTCCATGCAAATACGGTTACATTTCTTAGCTGTGTACAAATTATTAATTTATTTTACCTAGATATATTGTTGTTTGAAGAGCAAATGAATGAAAATAGATTTTCTGTTGGATCTTGGGCTAGAATCCTCAATCCTTGAAATTTGACAGCAGCTTGTTTGAAGTGAAGATCTTTCTTTGACCAAAGTTCGTACAAATCTTGTAGTGGTTCATCTAATCGCAAGTATTTCTTGAGTAACTCTTCATCCTCGACAGATTTATTTAAATAGCTATTGCTATCACATTTTTCCTGCATATTGCGTGGGTCTTTCTCACTAGTGTAATATTTTCCTTCATTTTCAAGAAGTTTGGAAACTACAAGTTTTCTAGCGTTTCCTTTCCTGCGTTGTTTAGGCGATGCGACTGGATCTGTTGTCTCGCTTAATATAACTTTGTACAAAAGATGGGTATCATCTTGTGAGAGAATCCAAATACGATTGGAAAACACACCAGTCCACTCATTTTTACCAGTTTTCTTCCATCTAGAAATAAAAATTAATAAGAGCAAAATATTCAAATAATGCAGATTTGCCAAAAGGTGAAGGATCTGAGGCACACCCAGAAATTTACTTTGCTGATGGGGACGGAGGGCACGTGACGCTGTTATTTCTGTAGGCTACTTTTTACCAATTAGGAATTTTAAGGACACCTTCAATTTGTGTATTTTTAATACCTTTATATTATAGTTCTACTTAATAAGTTTCAAGCTTTTATTTAAATTATTTGAAGTCTTTGGGATGGAGGTGAGCAAATGCCCTAATTGACCCTCAATTCTCCCTTCCTGACGACTGTAAAGTGTAAACTAACTTTGAAAGTTAAAAAATAAGAAATATATGTTAAATTAAATGATGTTATAACTTTAAAAACGATGTAGTCTAACCTGAAACATTGTCCTCCCGTCAATGTAAACAATAGTTGTAAGTCAGACTTCAAACAGGGTAACTTTCTCCAGATCTCCATTTAAACTAGTGATGGAAAGTTAGATCTAGTGGTGTAAATAAAGCAGATTCAGATCAAACATCAAAACTACTTCTGTGATAATGCTAAATAATAATATGATAAATTGCCGCCAAATCTCCAGTTTAAGCAACATAACAATATTTTTTTGTTTTTAAAATCATATTTTCCTAAAGATATATTTAAAACTCAAACTAATAATACTAAATATGATTTTATCTTGAATTAACTATAATTTTATACAACCAACCTACTTTGTAATAAAAAATTATATATTTTTTGAGAAAATATAAATGTTTAGTTCTATCAGTACTGCTATTCTGCAAAAGCCGCTGACGTTCACTTATTTTTGGGGTGTGTACGGTGTATTTTCGTCTTATTTACAAATTGATTTACGTTTGGGCGTTGCTCGTAGGTTACTATTAAAAAACAAAAATATCAAAATATTTTCGTGTTCTAGTTGACATTCTTACTAGGTATTCGCACTAAATCATTCATAGCATTTAATTTTATATTGCTCTAATTTATCATGAAATACTGTACATTTAAACCGATACTTTTATTTTAACTTAATAAGTTCATTAGTTTTTCAAATATAATATAATACATCGTAATGGTACCAATAAATGTTTGTTTGGAAATCTTCAATAATATACCTAGTTGTAAAGCCCTATCTACAGACTTCGCATCCTTAAGTCCGTGGTCAATAAGAAATCTATGGAATGGTATCATATTGTTCTGTCTACACTGCGGAGTCCTGAGTTGTAGTCTGTACTTTGTAAAAGTTAGTCAACTTTAACGTTCTAAGGACTAGTCTATAATATGGACTACCTATCCCAGTTAAGTAAATATGTCCGCGCGCATCGATATAAAATCACCAATAACAATGTTGCTAGCTTTGTTTTGCAACCATAATACTAGTACATTGATTTATTTGGCATTTTTAGGCAAAAGCAAACACTAATTATCCCTAAAACGACAGTCCTTAGTAAAGTTAAATTGATCCAACTTCTACCTGTGGACAGATGAATATGTTATTGTGGGGGTTGATATCTTACAGACTACGGATATTCGGAGAACTTAATTGCCTGCACCTCACCTTGTATTATGGTTGTCACATGTCTTGCCTTAAGCCTAACAATCTTTTAAAAATAGCATTCCACCTGCCTTTATGTTAACATGTTAAAGCTGAATGTGTTGCTGTCCAGATTTCTATTGGTAAAGACTTAATCATTTTTGGCCTCGTATAGAACAATCTCAACTAGTCGTTGGTTCATGCAGGCTCCTCTATCTTTCCATAGATTCTTTTACGGTGTTTGGGTTTAATCCCCTTCCTGCACACACACACCCCCTAACCCTAGCCCATAGCAAGCCACAACTGCTTGCGGCATCACACTCGCAATAGATCAGACTACCATTGACGATATAAGGGTTCGAATCTCTGTCAGGTCTACTTAAGGTGGTTTTTCATAAATTATTTGCCACACCCCCTCCACAAATGCAAATACATTTTCTCAAAATTCAACCTTCCTCACCACTAACACATTATCATAATTAGTATACATTTGTCTAACCCAAATGGGTAGTAGGACACGGTGTTAAAAAAATATTTTTTCCTAAGGAACACATAATTTTGTTTCTCACTATCTTAAATTATAGTAATAGAAATTGTTTATCCACAAATTTTCTTCTTGTAATAGGAATTAAAAACAAATGTTGAGAATAAATCGATTAAATTTAAATTAAATGTATTATTTGGAGAGAAAAAAATGCTTATTCATTTTCATAATTTATAATAGATGGCGTTAAAAATGGCTTATGGATAATAGCACTTAATATAGTCCAAAAGATCAAACATGGTTCCCACAATATTATCCGGTCTTCCATCAAAAATGGATGGCGAGGAAAGATGAGGTGATGACACAAGGCTTATCGAACCTTAAAATACATAGGCAACTTTGTGAAGGATTCCAATGATATTTTATGTGTTTATAAATTGTTATTATGTTAATCTAATTTAGTAATTTTTTTTTAGTTGATTTTTGTTTGTTTTAAATTAAAGTCAACATAAATTGTGAACTTGTTTCGATCATAACATTGTTTTCGCTTGGTGAAATTATGCTTCATGAATATTGTAGGAACCTTATAAACTGAAGATTAAAATGTTACTTGTGCCCCTAGACTTTTGGGGTTTCTTAGCTCTTAAGTTACTTAATTGTTAATATTTCCTAATACCTGTTATTTCTAGCGCCTGTGATGGATACATTCTGAGGCTGGTACAATATACATTTATTTCAGTTTGTGTTGTGTTTTTGCGGATCAACAATGACTGAAGGAAGAGGTGATGAAGAAAAGAACGCAGGTTACCAAAATGTCCCATTCTATAGCATCAATAGTAAGTTTGCATGCTGAACACCCATTGTGTAGTTTGGCTGAAATGGGTATTTGAGTTGGTTTATCATATCCTAAGCATCGAGTTTGATTTCAAAATTATATATCTCTGTGGTTCTTTTTTCAACTTACATTTTCTATTGGCATGGATATTTTTGTGAACATTAACTGTATCCATCCTTATGTTGTAACATAGTAGAATGAAAACCTCTTTTCGATAATAAAGTATTTGGAATGATTTGCATGAATGTTTGAGATTCTCATGACCCACTTTGGTGGCCACATGGTTTAAGGCGTCACTCTCAATCGACCAGACTGCCAATGATAGGGAAATTGGGGTTCAGATCCCAATTGAGTGTAATAAGGACTTTTTTCCTAAACCATTTTCCACTCTCCCTCCACACAAATGTGAGTACACGTCTTCTAAATCCAACCTTCATTCCTAACACATTGGCGTAATTAGTACATATGTGTTTTTCCTGAACGAGTAGTAAGACGCTGTGCTAAAAAAAGACTCGTATGGCAGTGTACAGTGGTACCAAGTTCAAAAACACCGTGTTTGAAGGGAACCCATTCGGTGTCCAGACATTCTCATTTCCCACCTAAAGGGAAGCTTAGAAAGCAAGAGGAATACGGTATAGTATAGTTAGTTCTCTTCCGGTATTTTTTTTAAACACACATTGATGCCCTGAGAAGTTTTTAAAAGTGTCTTGCTTCATTTTCTTCCCTATTTCTCCTTTTTTATTATTATTTTCCTTTACTCTCTGCCCACTACCCCGCCCTTATTACAAGTGTTGATATTACATCACCTTCACCCTGGGATGGACACTACTAGCATAATAAACATTTGGAGAACATGGTAAGCACAAGGTACTAAATACCTATTAACCTCTAGAATCTCTTGATCTTACATTTCCTATAATTAAATCTCCACTTGAAGGCTGTAACTTGAACACAACTATTTGCACTATTTGGAGTGGCCCTCCAAGGGAAATTTTTGAAAATTGTTAGCTTTTAAAAACTATTTGAAGTGATCCTTCTCCTGAAATCTTTAACCCTGAGTAAGTCGACAGCTGATTGGCTATAGAACAAAATAACAAACTTAGGAAACTGCTATAATAGGGCCCCAATCATACCTCTTATAGCTATTTAATAAATATAGGCATTATAAAACATTATACATTTCTTTTTAAAATTTATTTTGGCCAGATTTCTTGGTTGTCAAACTGGGGGAATGATCAACTTAAAACAAAAGAAAGAGATAGAGGTATCTAAGCAAGTAAACATCAAATTATTGTATAGGATACGTTTATTAAAACAAAAACAAAACAATCTCAGAACTCAACTTAAAAATCACATATTTAAAAATTATACCGAGCAAGGTCAAGGCAAATGGCGTACCACACGCCGAGTGTGGCCGCTACCGGTTAGACAACACCAAACATTGATAAGAATCGAAAAAGTGATAAACCGGGATATTTGAACGTCCCGAAAGATCTAGCTGGGACACCAGGACTTGAGACTCAAAATCAGGACAATCCTGATTAATCGAGACACCTGGCAACCCTAAGTGCAAGGCCTGCTCTCGGCTTCATATTCAAGAATGTTGGAGGTGGATGAAATAAATCTATAGCAAGGCAAATTTATTCTAGCAAAGGGAAAATTATTTCCAGGGTGGAAACCCTGATCTTACCACCACTGAATGAGTCTAATAATTGAGAATTTTGGCGCTACTGTCAAGCTTAAAATTGTTGAACTTTGATTTTATCGGAATCACTTGTAGGATTAAATCAGTCAAATACAACATAAATTTTGTCAAAACAAAAATATATATAACCAACTGTGTCATTCCAAAGCAATAAAAATAATCAGTTAAGACAAATTACAATCATTTTGTGAAGATTACTGGTTAATTAATTATGAGCTAAGTTAATAATGACAGCGGTTAATTTTTAATGTATTAATGTATTACTATAAATCTCTTTATAATCTAATAATTAATAAAGCTATACATCAATAATATTTATATATCATTTTCATTGTGTCAGTCCTATTTGTTCCTATCACTATTTCCTCAATAAACCTTTTATTTTATTTTAAATAAGTTACTTATTTGGTGAGGGTTAAAGGCATAGTAATGGATTAAGTTATTAGGCAAAAGTTTACATCCTTAACATAAATCTTAATAATCACACCTCACACAATTTTAAGTTATTCCATTCATGGTAATCAAAATAAGGTATACTCTAAAATATTCTGTCAAATGTATAAGTGTAAACACAGATTTGTTTTTAAGCATCTCGTCTTTCTACCTGCTCAGATTATATGCCTTATTCTTTACTATATCACATAAAAATACAAATTAATAGGTTAGTAATCAAATATGAAGTTATCATCCAGGCTTAGTATTATTTATAGTTAGGGATAGGTCGAATCTTGAATCCTCGAATATTTAAAACTACAATTTTGTTTAAATTAAAAATATTTAAAATTTAATTTAAAAAATGTTGTTCAAGGCTTGGTGCCACTGACCAGTGATATTATGTATTTTGAATATCTCATCATCATCATCATCATCATCATCATGATCATCAACTGTTTCCAACCTGTGGCTGGGTCAGTTTAGTAAAATGCCTCCATCTTCCTCTATCCTTCCACCACTCTTCTTCCTTTAATTTCTTCCATTCTTCTCCTCTCACTTGAACACTTTCTGTTATCTGCTCCTCCCTTCTCTTTCTTGGCTTCCCCTATGGTCTTTTTCCCACATACTTCATTTCCAACATTTTCTTCGGCATCTCTTTTTCCATCCTCATTACATGCCCATACCATCTCAGTCTTGCTTCCTCTAATATCTCATGTACTTCATGTACCCCAGATCTTCCCCAGATAACTTCATTTCTAATCTTGTTTCTCCTCGTGACAGCTAACATGCTCCTCATGAACTTCACAGCCTTCACTTTCCTAGTCTCTCTTACATTGTCCATGTTTTGGCTGCATATGTGACAATGGGTACAAAATATGCCCTGTATAATAGTTCCTTACACTTGGTCATGTCTATTATATCATAAAAAAAGGGATGAATCTTGGACAGTTGAATGGTAAGAACATTGGCGTACCAAGTCAAAGATATCCCGGGTTTATTCCCCCGTGTCCAGGTGTCACTTTTCAATTTAAAAGAACATACTTTTTAGTCTGAAAATTGAAAAATGACACTTGGACACAGGAATCTAACCCGGATCCAGGTGTCATTTTTCAATTTTCAGAATAAGATATCTAGATGTAAGTAAATCCTCACTAAAACAAATATAATAGCTTTGGCTATTTGATTCTTAAACATACTTTTTAATTAATTATGCTTTTTCCTAAAAAAAATTTTTATCAACTTTAATATTTGTAGGTTTATTTGACACTGTGCAACTTAGCACCAGGTGAGGTATTCAGCATCTCTTAATAAAATGAAGAATCTGTCTGCCATAAGCATTACATGATATCTACCGCAAGCAGAGATCTAAAATTTTAATATTAGTAGCCCATGTGCACCTTGAAGCCAGAATTTTAAACTTTTGATTAGAATTTGTTTAATAAATTAAAAGCGAAAAAAATTAAATATTAACGCCGAGAGAAAGCTTTACTTCTACATTTCAGAATACATTTGTGCAATACAGGTTATGATAGTTCTTGTGCATATAAACATGTGCCCCTGGAAGCCGGTATTGCAAAGCTTAGATTTTCCTGTTTTACCATATTTTACCCTTTATGTCGTTTTTGCACTTTTTACACCTCAATTACCTTAAAATGTTTCTCTGAGGCTAGAATTTATAAAGGTATAAAAAGTGCAAAAATAGTAAAAAGTAAATTAAATCAAAAAGGTAAATAAGACCAAAAGGGCAAAAAAAAATTAAAATGTCCAAAAAGGATCTAAATGTCAGAAATAGCAAAAAAGAGCACAATTGAGCAAAATTTGTTAAGGTGCGGCAGAAGGGAGCGCGAGTAATTTTACAGTTTTTATAGCATTACATTTTTTTGGCCAAAATAAATCAAATATTTCTCCAGTATCAACATAGAGTTTATTTTTCTTCACATGCTAATATCAACAAATCTTGAATATCTGTCAAGAGTGTCCTGGAAGTTTGTCAAAACTTTTTCTCTTTATTTAAAAGGTTTTGACAAATTTCCAGGACACCCTTAACAGATATTCCAAAACTGTTGATCTTAGCACGTGCAGAAAATTAAAATCTATGTTGCTACTGGAGAAATATTTGATTTATATTGGCCGAAAATTTTCAATTCTATAAAAACTGTAAAAATACTTGCGCTCCCTTCGGCCGCACCTTAAAAGGGTGAAAAATAAATCTAACTTAATAAAGATAAAAGGGGTTCAAAGGTTAAAAGGAGTAAAAGAAATACAAATCGTAAAAAAAATTAAAAAGGGAAAAAAGGTTAAAGAGGTAAAGAGTGTAAACTGAGAGGAAAGGGCAAAAGGGGTAAAAAGGTTAAATAGGTTAAAAAGGGTATTACTTTAAGGTAAAGAGGGCAAAAGGGTTTTAAAAAAAGTGTAAAATGGGTAAACGAGGTAGATGCGGTAAAAAATACTAAAATATTTTGATTGGATTTAGTTACAACCATTTAATAACCAATTATTTATGCTGTGACAACTCTTCTTTCTTTTTAATTAACACCAACAGACAAAAGTTCAAAATATTGAGTATAGAGAAGTTATAACTTAATCTTCAAAAGAAATGTCAGATTTTAAAAGATGTTCAGATTATATCTCTTTCTTGACATTGTGTATTAGTCATCCTACTTTCATGATTTGTATCACAATCTTACCAATAATGGATTAATATTTAAACATAAATAAATATATGGCTACTATTCCCTGTGTTTAGTTTTAAATTATTACTAAATATAACAAAGCTATTTTATAGATTCCTCATGCAAAGAATGAGTACCTACACCAGCTACCTTTTGTTATAATTTATACTATGCTCATAGAGAAAATGAAAGGTTTGTCAACTTTATGATATTTTTTTGCTAATTAGTTTATGAAATAATATGTTTTAATCAATTTTTTAGTGTTAAATTATTACCATGAGCAAGTAGATTGATTTGTATGCCTATGTTAACATGGTAATCTTAATGTTTGCCACAAACCAAAGAGTGTAGTTATTGTTAGCTTGGTAGATACTTTTTTTTTCTATTAATCAAATTAATTGGTTTTCACATTTTTTAAAAGCATGTAGCTTATCATTGTAGTCTGTGTCAATAAATATGTTTTTAAGTAGCATTTTAATTTAATACCTCTACATCCTCTCTATTTTTTATTTTTTTTACCTTAAGAAAGCAGATTATTAATTATTGAAACAAATTTACTAGTAGTCTTACTCTGTCTTTATTAATTTGTTTGCTTGCTTGCTTTGATATCATAAATAATTGATTGCAATGTGTGTGCACCTAAGTGAAGTTTCATACAAAACCGTTGCGACAAAGTAAAAAAAAAAGTAAACGCGACCACATTATAGCCTCATTATTTTCGCTCCGCAATTTGTGCTTCGACCACAATTTATGAGCGGTAATAAAACATTTTCTCCATCAGATATACGATCGATCAAATAGACTTAATATTATTCTGCTTGGTGTAAAAATTGTTTACTTGTTTGTTGTTGATAAGATGCATAACTTTTCAAACGAGAATGATGAATCATCTTTGATTTAATCTTGTTTCTTATTAATTTAATGATTTAGTTATGATATTTTCTGGTAACGACTCAAAATATTTCACCTATATGAAAATGTTGGAGTGAATCATCTTCTAAAGCCAAGACCATCAGTTACGTGTGTAGGCAAACTTTTGTAATATTTTTTATCCTCACCTTAAATTCATGCATAGTAAATTTAACATGCTATAATATTTAAAATTATTTTATAATTTAAACTTAAACTATATTAATATTCCTCTTGGTTGTAGTATTGAAATTGCAAAGCATTTAATCCCATTTCCACCCTTATTTTGCTCAGACAGGCTGGAGTTCCTCGGAGGCGAAGGTTTGATAAACAAGGGAGGGCTGCAATGCGTTGTAGAAAATTTGAGAAGGTAAAAACTCTGCTAGGTACATCTTAGTGAGCGGAATTTCGCCCCATTCTCTTGGGACTTTGTGTTAACATGCATATTCCACCTTATTCCATGTCAGGCATTCTTATCTACTTTTATTAATACCAGGGCAACCTGTGTTGATATTGATCATGTGGGATATCGAGCAGTACACCCATGTATTCATATTAATTGAGGGATTTAATTATGTTTAAATAAAGAAATAATTTGACATATTTTTGAACTTATTTTAATTATATGATTAATAAGTATAGCCTACCAGCCAACCCCAAAAAGTAACATGAATTAGGATATAAAACTACGTGGAGCTCATTTCCATAACACTTTTATTACTATTGCATTAAAACAGTTTATTTTCGGCACTTGCAGACTTGTTTTCAAAGCATCCAATGAGTTTTCAAATATATTTTACAAATAAATATTGTATATCGGAGAACATGTATATTTTGTGACATATCCTAGTATGAATTAAATTATTTTAAGAATTACACCTGAACACAGAAATAGAACTAGAGACTTTTAACTCGGGCTGTATTGTATTCCTCTGTCAGTATGTCATTTCTCAACTAATTTAAATTAATTGACATCTGATCCCATCACATAGATAATCTGTATCAAAATTAATTTTCATCTATTGTGAATATCCTTACATAATCATATCTTCATAGTAAGAAACCTGACAGCTAAAAAACAAATGTTACCTGCTTCTGTGGCCGACTGGTCTAAAACGTCACTTTCACAATAAACTGGACTGCCAATTATGGGACGATCATGGTTTGAATTCTGGGTTGGCATACTCAGTGTAGTTTTTCCACTCTTATTTCACACAAACGCAGCTACATTTTATTTGAATCCAACCTTCCTCATAACACATTGGCATAATTAGTATATATGAATATAACCTTAATGATTAGTAAGACAAGATGGTAAAAAAAATTAAATGTATTCATTCAAATGTTAAGTTGACTGCTGTAAGTTGACTAAAACGTTCTTTAAACTTTATTGAATACTTGTAGGATACATTTAATTTTATATGCATTAAATGGGTCTTCCAATGGTAATCTGACCATAAATAGCAGTTGTAAGTTGTAACAACACAATTATTGGGGTCAATCCTGTATCTGGATGTTGAACCCACTACACCTTGATTTTGAAGCTCTACATATCAGGGAGTATTTGTCCCTAGTAAAAGTATAAATGTTAAGTTTTTTACATACACACTAAAAAAAATTAACCGTCTATCTTATAAAAGAAGTTAATTTATGATAGTTTTGCAATAAAACATTTGTGAATGATTTCAAGTTTTGATGGTTTCATAAGCACAGTCTAATTTGTTTTGTTGCTAACTCTTCCGCGTGGCCAATAAAGAGGGGTCACAAGTCAAGAAGTCCCTTGGTTGAATTCAGAGGGCTCCTAATATGATATTTACTTTGTGTATATGGGTTCATACTTGACTTCAGTTAGTAAATATCTTAAGGTTCAGTGTATTGTATTAAGCATACTATCCCAGGTTGTTTGATTATAAGTCAAGTGCAGAGTTAATCTACCTTAGCTAACTAGTATCATTCTTCACACATTATTAAAGTCAATAAGTCAACCACTGAGCTACTCCAAGTTCATCACAGACATGTATTTAGAGAGGAAGCTCATTAGAATGATGAAAGTTCTCCCCTCCACAAGGGCTTATAAAGGTGGGGGGTGGGGGTGTTTCTGGACCCACCTTTGCTGGAGGATGGTCCATATATACCCATAAAAACTTCTATTGACTAAAGGTATAGTTACATTTTATAGTGGACCCCCCCCCCAAGCTTTCTACACCCTCGCCCCAGCATAATGATAATAAAGCAGCGGTTAAACTTTTCATTCTAATTACCTTCATAGTCTCGGCCTCAAATCGCTTCGCCAACTAAAGAAATGATTCGAGGAGAAGGTAAGAGGAATTTCATTGCCAGGACAAAGGATACAAAACCTCGCTGTTGAGATTAAAAAAAAACACTGGGTGCATTTCGTCAATATTGAACCCAGACTCTCAGAGTTGGAAATGTTGTTCGTGCTGCCAGTCCGACCTGCTGGATTTTATTATAACAAATTAGGCCTATACAATAAAAAGTAACAATTAAAAAATTAACACCCTAGTCTGCAACTTTATTTTTGATGACCAAGTAAAACACCCTGTTTTTTAGGTCCGATCTCACACATTGGCGGTGAGATAATTCACCCCGTCCGTGGACTAGTCAACCTACTGGTACAAACGCATACTAATAAAAGCATATTAAGGTTGGGGTTCAGATCTCAGCTGGATGCATTAGGATTATTTTTTAATAAAATGTGCTGTGGTTTACCTCCCTCCTCTCCACGCAAAAGGAAAAATATTTCTTCTTGGCTAAGCTCCACATTTCCTCCACTAACTTAATCTCGTGTTAGACTGGCCTGCTGATGACGGGAAGATCAGGGTTCGAATCCCAATTGGGTCTAATGAGGGTGGTTTTTTCCTCAATGGTTTCCCACTGTCCTTCCACGCAGATGCGGGTAGATTATCTCTAAAATGCTTCATTCCTCATCCCTGCCCCATTAAATTAGTTAGCAATTATCATATATTCTTATAAAATGGACAAATAGTAAGACGCGGTCATAAAATAAAATTATACATAGTAGTAAAACCTGCTCTGGTGGACACGCAGACTAAATGTCAAGCTAGTTTGCTTTTGCTGGTGTCGGGCCTCGAATTCTGGCCTAGTGTACTGAATGTGGTTTTCCCTAAATGGTTACCCACCCTTTCTATTCGCAGATGCGGATACCTCTTTCAAGTCCGCCCGCTTTGTCTCTACCCCATCAGTGAAATTGTAATTGTGACGAGCTTAGCCCGGACTTTTTAAAGATCATTTTGGGGCAAATAGATCGCGTCCCTGATAATCTAGGTCTCGTTGTTCACATTGACCCGATGATGGCGTCCCTAGTAACCATATCGTCGTGAGTGACGTCATTGCGTGACTATTGAGCGTTTGATTAAGGGCCTCGTCTTTTTGTTTTCATAGCTACGCAGCGCAGCACGCAACCTTATATCAATAAATGTTCAATACCATCCGTATCTTACACTACTATAGAGATAGAGTGAATAATAATGTTAGCACCGCGTCATACTACCCGTTCGGGCTATACGCTTAAGTACTAATTACACTAATGGATTAGGAATTGGGAAGGTTGGGTTTAGAGGAAGTTAAAACCGCATTTGCGTGGGGGGAGACTGGGGAAAACCATTTAGGAAAAACCACCCCCAGTTCACCCGACCGGGATTCGAACCTCGATCTCCCCATCCTCGGCGGTCTAGCTCAACACGACTGGGATAGAGTGAGGATGAATTTTAAGAAAATACACAAAATTTTGCTGAGTGAAAGGAATTGTAGAAGGGCGGGGTGCTAATAGAAAACCACCATAGCTCTGTCTCCCTCTCTCTTCCTCACACACACACTAAACACGTTGTGATTTTAAGGTCGCATTTCAGCGGGGAATATTTATTTTCATATTTTATGGTTGGTTTAAAAAAAAATATTAAAAACATATGATTTCTAAGCATCGAAAACTTTTCCCCGTTATAATTATTGTTTATAACATGACGTTGAAATAAATCATCCCAGTCTTTAAAATAATAAGAAATTAACGACGTCAGATATTTTTCTAACAAAATTAATTTTCGGTCACATCTTTCATCATTTAAATAAGTTAGGTTTTATTTTAATAGTATTTTAATTATAGGTACAACAGTTAATTATCCATGGATAATCTTAAAAAATGGCCACGGATAACACCTAACTTTCAGACCAATTTTCATAAGAATAACCTTCTATGACGTCTAAAAAAGTTTCTAGATCTAAGTCTAGTAATGTTATCTAAAGAGTCCCTTTTGATAGGTTTATCACCACCTATAAAATAACACATATCTTCTTTGGTGGCTGCATGGTCTATGGCGTCACTCTTGTAATCGACTCGACTGTCGATGACAGGGATATTTGTGTTTGAGTACCATTTGGGTGTACTGGCGGTGGTTTTCCACTTTATCCACGCAAATGTGGGTACATTTCCTCTAAATTCAAACTCATTCTAACAAATTAGCATGATTAGTACATATGCATATAACCCGAACAAGTAATAAGACGCGAAGCTAAAAAAAATTGCTAATACATTTAGAACCGGGCGTCACACTGTGGGGCTAAATCCCAAAATGCTGGCCAAAAGTCGAAAGCTTTTGTCATTTTGGGTGAAACTCAGTACTCGGGGAGTTTTGGGGTTTCTGATCACGAATCCAAAGTCAAAATTTGAAAAAAAAAATTTAAAAAATGGCGGATTCAATATGGTGGAAAATTTATTCAAAAATATTTTCAATCTAAATAAAACTCATTACCCGGGGGTATTTGGGGTCGCTGATGACGAGTCCGAAGCCAAAGTTTGAAAAATCAAAATGGGGGTTCATATATGTACGACTTATATAGAACAAACTTTTTATTAAGGCTAAAATATAAATTCTTCCCTTTTCAATGATCGTTAATTAAAATTCTAATACTAAATAACAATATAAAAAAGAAAGATTGAGATTGCTGTCAAAATTCTAATATCTGAATATTAAGTTATTATAGAAAAACAACTTTTTTTTAATGTTGGGTTATTTATTAAAGATTAACGTTAAATTTCTTATTAAATATGTAGTTGCTTATGAAGAAAGGAAGTGAAATTAAAAGTGAAAAGTGCAAAATAAATCTGTATTTATTAAAATAGAGTCAATTATAACTTCATTCATCGTCATTAGAAGAATGATTTGATTCACAGTCAGTTGATTCAACTGTAAAGATAGCTGTAGCTTTCCCTTTCAAAATATTCTCTGAACTTTTTAATATATTTGTTACTAGACTCTTGAGCTTCTTCGGACATTTGTTTTTTATTACAAAAACTTGCACCAACGCAGAGTAGCAGCAGGTTTTTGTTGTTTTCATTAGATAATAGTTGAATTTACAACATACAATAGGTCTGGTCGCAAACTCATAAACATTTATCTACGTTTTTAAAAATTTACCTTGCCATTTTACGTTCATTTTTGTACAGATCATTTGTGTATTGATATCACATAAATTATTGTTATAAATTTTGTAATACGTGATGATATTCTACTTCCAGCTGTCGAATCAATTTTTTTAGATTTAAAATTGATTTATTTTTTATAGTTTTGGCGCCCTCTTGAATAAAACCGGCTGCTGATGACGGGGAGATAGGGGTACGAATCCCTGTCGGGTCTATTGAGGGTGGTTTTTCTCTAAGTGGTTTCTCACTCTCCTTCCACGCATATGCATGAAGATTACCTATAAAATGCTTATTTTATTTGGGCCGGTACTCGCCTGACAAAAGTGTTAACTTTTTCCTCAAATGTTAAGGGGTGGGAAATGGTTGCTTGCGCGCTTGCATAGAAGACTCCCTGTATAGCCGATCTAGCATATATTGTCAGAATATAAAAACAATTAAAAACATAATCGTTTGGTTTGATTTATTGAACGATTGAAGAGAGCTCTCCATTTTAACTCCACCGATTTGCATTTTTCTGTCTGTCTTTGGTGGATATTTCTCACGATAACTTTTGAACAATTTACTTTAAACTTGGCACAGTTGTTCTTTGTACCTTTATACAAATCAAGTTCGTTTGGGAAAAAAATCAACCCCCTTATATGTATAAAAAACATGGCCTCTAGTATTAATTACAGTAGAACCTTCTTAAGATAAAGTCCAAGGGATATCTAAAATAATTTGAAGTATCCAAAATTCGAACTAACAATTTTTATGAGTACTGAGGCAGCTGGTAGGCCTACAAAAAGAAATCAATAACCTCACAATATGTGACATATAAAGACATTTTATGCATGCTGTATAAAACACACAATATATATGTATAATTGCATATACACATTCTATCGATCGACAAAGTTTATTGTAGCGCCCCAACCGACTCGACAACGTTGTTGACTCAATACGGACGCAGCTTTATATTTACCTTTTAGGGCATCACCTGATACCTTATCCGACTGAAAATGGGTATTTAAGTACAAAATACTTTAATAATATTAACAAATCAAGTTTTTAAATATATTTCTGGGGGCGGGTGAGGCAGATAACTGGGGGCCTCGTTTGCGGGCCCCACGTCTATTAAAATTGGCTCTGCTCGTGGTTGAGCAACGTTCCTTCTTAATTACATAATTATTTTTAGCTGGGAACTCTCATATTTCTTATTTCTCAACACAAATCATTATAGTCCCTCATTTCCTTCGCATGTGGGTTCAAGAAAACTGCGTGACTTTTGATGATACTCCTATAGTCCCGTGTGGCGTAGATAGCATTTCCTCCTCCCCGTTATTCCCCACGTAATATATATAGGAGGGGGGGATGCAAACAGGTCGATTAAGGGTTGTCACTGGTCGAAGTGAGTCAAGAGGGGCGGAGGAGGGAGGAAGGAAAGTGGTCATTCGACGTTCACCGATTCGATCTGCTCCTTGTTCTCGGAGCACTTTGCATTCCATTCTTCGAGTCGTTTAGAGTCGGGACGCTGATCAAGGCGTACACGGAAAATTTGATTACTATTATTATTATTTTTGTATAAAAAAGGTAAATTTAAAGTCACTTTTTAACAACTATTTCTTTTTCCTCTCCCCAGCGAGCAGAAAATCACAGTACGTTTTTGTGTTAATTATTTTTACACATTTTACAAAAGTTCAAAAAAATTGGGTTGCACAATAAACTGTATCCATGTGTAAAATATTATTATTATTATTATTATTATTATTATTTAGCACCGCGTCTTACTACCTGTTCGGGTTATACGCTTAAGTACTAATTACGCTAATGGATTAGGAATTGGGAAGGTTGAATAGAGGAAGTGAACCCGCATTTGCGTGGAGGGAGAGTGGAAAACCATTTAGGAAAAACCACCCCCAGTTCACCCGACCGAGATTCGAACCTCGATATCCCCGTCCTCAGCAGTCGGGCTCAACACGGCTAGCGCGTTAGCCAACTACGCCACTGAGGCGGGTCATGTGTAAAATAAAGTCTTACAGCATCTGCAGTTTATGTTTGTAATAGTAATGTTTATCTGCAGTTCTGCATGTGAATTTCTCAAATCACTTCATTAAACAAATTAGATAATTTGTGATTTTTTTTAAATTTTAGTACCGTGTCTTACCCGTTTGGGTTATACGCTTATTTACTAATTGCCCTAATGGTTGTAGGGATTAGGAAGGTTATATTTATAGGAAGTGGACCCGAATTCTCGTGGAGGGAGAGTGGAAAACCAGTTTGAAAAAAAATCTCAGTACACCCGACCAAGATTCTAATCTCAATCTCCCCGCCATCGGCAGTCTAGTATATTACAAGAGTAGCGCGTTAGACCACGCGGTCACTGAAGCTTACTGAAATAATAAAAATATATTATTGTTTTTAAAAGGCATACCTTTGGAATTCGAGCTCACGCCCAGTAGCAACCATTTCACGCGATTTATTTGTACGAGTGCAACATATTAGGGATGTCATTCGATACATATAAGTCGATACAATATATTGAATTGATGTATCAACAGTATTATAAACTTTATTCAAATATTATTTAAATGGATTGTTGAAATGGTGGATATCTCTTTACATTAAAAAAATGCAGACGATAGCAAAAACAAAAGTGATAGTTACAGATATACAAAACTATTTTCTGAAATGATTTGTAAAAAATTGACCTTGATAATTCGAATTGAATAATCTGTTGCTACTTTGCTGATTATTTCGTGGTAGCTACAATCATTATTTCTTTACAAGTTTACCTATGAAATAAACGCGAAAATATCGTCAGTGTGATGGGGGGGTAGGGGGGGTATTGAAGGGCGTCAGGAAATGTTAGACTGGCAGGCTAACCCAACGATGTATCAAGTATGGCTCATTTTTACAGCAATGTTTAGCTGGGAAGATTCTGTGTGGGTTTTTTTTCTTGGCGAGTGTACGTGAGCTTAAAAGTGTTCTAGCTAATCTTAAATAATTTTTTTTAACGTTTGACTTTTTTTTTCTTTGGGTAGCCATTTGTAATCTCTTGATTAACAAATTTTTTGTTTTAGAAAAAACATTGATTCAGAACCTTCTTTAAAATTGTCTTTTTTATAAAAACGTCTTAAGGTGGGAGGTGTAGGGGAAGCTAGAAAAGGTAAATGTTTTTCCAGTTTTTATAACAAAACATTTTGTTGGTCAAAATAAATCAAATATTCCTCCGATAGAAACATAAAGAGTTCAATTTTCTTCACATAGTGATATCAACAGTTCTTGAATATCTGTCAAGGATGTCATGCTGGAATGTAATGACAACTTTTTTCTCTTCATTTAAAAATGTTCTTATCTAACGCCGCTATGCTCATGAGTCATGACAGATATTTGACAACTACTGTTCATATCACCACGTGAAGAAAATTAAACTCTTTGTTTCTATTGGATCAATATTTTATTTGTTTAGGCCAAAAAAAGTTTGGTTATAAAAACTGCAAAAACACTGACTGGCATTTTCTCGCATCCCCTACATTCCGCCTTAAACATTTTTCTATAGAGGTTTCACTGATAAATAAATAAATAATGAATAAATATGGAAATATTTTGTAAATAGCGATGCAAATATTAGCTTAGGTCACTAACATTGTTAATTTTAGAAGAAAAGTTTGTTAACTAGTAGAGTGCAAATGGCTACCCAACAAAAACATAATTCAAAACTTTATTCAGCACCTTTAAGTGATTGACTAGTCTGACTCCATAGCAGTGTTGCCAATTTAGCGACTTTGTCGCCAAACCTAGCAATTTTTACGTGTCTTAAACGGCTAATTTTAATTCTTAGCGACTAACCTGGCGACTGGCGACTTTCCTTAATTTTATGCCAGGTTCACCTATATTATTTTAAATGTTAATACTGTAGAATTTTTATTTTTGAACTGCCGTATACTGCAATAACGCACAATGCATTGCCTCGGTCTACAGAATAACTCTAAACTATCTATCTGTCATTCACAAATCACAATGACATCGTTCCGGATCCGAGTATCACCTCAATCCACTGATGTATCTTATATTCAGTTCAGATTAATGTATGCATTTTTTGTTTGGTGACAAATCTGATGACTTAATTATTTTTTTGATGATAATCTAGCGCCTTTTTGATACTAATCTAGCTACAACACTTATATGGTCGTTGGCAACACTGCTCCTTAGCTCAGTCGGTAGTTTATCTGCCAATAGAGCTAAAAAGGTTTCACGTTCGCTTCCTGATACTTAAAAAGTCGTAAAATTTATGGAGCTTTTTTTTAGAATAATTAACTTGTTATTCATTTGTTGGTGTAATCAGTTGGTTAAGAAATTGCTTTTATAATATACTTTTCAAAAACTTTACTTCGAAAATCTTTTTTCAAATATTCGTCAAACGATAAAGAGATTCTAAAGTCAAATTAATAGAAAGGGCCTTTTAAAAAAAAATACAAACCTATTTTTTTACGGTCAACATTGATAGCATTTTACTAGTGTTAATTCATAAGTATTGTTAATTTCTATCAAAAATGTCAGCTGCAGATCATGTGAATTGGCGTATGAATATGTGAAAGTGTATCTAGTAGCTTCTTCTTATGACTGATTGCATATGGAAATGAGTGCTTGCGGCTTAAGACATCAATTTGGGGTTGGGATTGACATCTACAGTGATAAGCTAGCAGTTTGTCTCCTTATACTCGAACCATTTGAATTACTTTGGACATTTGATATAAATTATATAATGTTAATAATATTTGGACTACTGGGTTGCACACGCAGTGTTGGTTAGAGTAGTGATTTTCAACCTATGGTACGCGTACCTCCGGTGGTAAGCTTACTTCTAATATAAGGTATACCTTAACATGATTTAATATTCTCGATTTATTATTGTTATCATTCCAAGTCACCCTAATATAAAAATGTATATTTTGAACAAGCCCTGACTTTTTATTAGCTACCGTGTATGTTTTCATTCAAATATAGATTTTTGGATCTTTCATTATTTTTCTCAATTTTTAATTCCTGATTTTTCTACACCTCATAAGAATGTTTATTTATAGGCCTAAAAAATTTCAGCCCCATACATTAATTACTTTACCTTAATGGTACGTAAAAAAAGCATAAAATAGTAAGTTTGACCCCTTATAGCTGGTGAACTCTAATGATTTGAAATCATTTAATTACTATTTATAGCTTATAATTAGTTAATTCTTATACACTTGTCAAAATTGTGCAATAAAATTTTTACTGGTCAAATGACCTTACCTGTCGTTGGGGTTTACTTACACACCTTGTGACTTGGACAAGGAAGAAAGTTGGATTAGGCGAATTCTCTCCTAGACACGATAAATAGTACCTAAATAAAAACAATAGAAAAAGTTGTTCACTAAAGAAACGTGTCTATCATTTACTGACCTATCCATTAACCTGGTGTGGGGTTGACATCCGACGTGCTGCCTCGTTCAGGGCGTGGTCACGAGGTCCCTGTCTAAATTGTTTGTGTTGCGGCGCGGCCCTCGTCCTGGGGGTGTAGGCGACGGATGGACATGGACACGACGACACAACATGGACACGACGACACTGGCGATGCAGCCGGCGTCGGTTCTTCATCAACGCACCAGTCGACCCAGCTTCAGCCGTATCATCGGGAGAAACGACGACGTCGCCAGCTACAACGGCATGAGACTGTTCGACTCCAACACTCAGGTCAAAGGTACGTCTTGGTCTGAAGCCTTCATAGGGTTGTTTGCTCGATCTGCACCCTTCAAGAGAGCTTTATGTTCAAAATGCACCCCTAAAGTGTGCTTTATATTTTATCTGCACCCATCAAGAGTGATATATGCTCTTTCTACACCCCTCAAGAGTGAATTATGTTCAATCTGCACTCATCAAGAGTGATTTATGCTCTGTTGGCAACCCACAAGAGTGCCTTATGTTCAATATGCACTCACCAAGAGGGTTTTAAGGGTAATCTGCACCCATCAAGAGTGATTCATGCTCTGTTTGCACCCCACAAGAGTGAACTATGTTTAATCTGCACCCATAAAGAGTGATTTATTCTCTGTCTGTACTCCTCAGGAGTGCTGTATGTTCTATCTGCATCCTTAAAGAGTGCTATATTCGCTCTCCACACCTTAAGAGGGATTAATTCTCTGTGTTTACTCCTCAAGTGTGCTTTGAGTTCGATCTGCACCCTAAAGAGTGCTCACTAGTGCTTCATGCTCTAGCTGAACCCTTCAAAAGGGATTCATGCTCGATCTGAACATTTCAAAAGGTGATCATGCTTGATCTCCACGCTTCAAGAGTCCTTTATGCATGATCTGCAGCCCTCAAAGGGGCTTTGTACTCGATCTATCGTCAATAAAAAATGTATTTGTGACAAGCGCATGCGGGTAGATATTATGACGCGAAAACAAAAATAACTAGTTTCCCGACACTATTTTTTGTATAACCATACGTTTGGCAAGCTTTACATGCCCCAATTGCTTGACATAATCAAACTCAGAATATATTCTAATTTGATTTGAACGTACATAAATAATTTATGTTGAAACTTGAAATTTAAAAACAAATCCGTTCAAAGTTTTTATGTACTACTCATAGTCAAGAGGGAACCAATTTATTTATTCACAAAAAAAATACAGTACAAGCTGGGTATAAATGAGCCTCCCAGAAGCCAAAATGATCAACTACACATAAAAACTGGAGAAAATGTATGTTATTCTTTATCTGAGTATATTAGGCCTAACTACAAAACCCATACATACTGCTGCCACCTCTTGATAAGGTAATAAGTTATGGAGTAGGTCATTTTGGTTTTTGAAAAGTTTTTCATTAATCATGTACTCATGCACTAGAATTGAGAATTTAAAAAAATCTTATTTTACTTCTGAGAAGTCCAAATAAAGATCTTCCGGAAGTTTGTTAATCTAAAGATGTGAGTAGTTGTTAGCTTCTATCCAACAAGAGCTCATTCCTATGATCTTCGACACCCAAGATAGGGTTACATTTTTTCACATATAATAAAGGGAAAGCTTTTTTTATCACTTTTGGAAAAGGGTGGGTTTTTTACATTAAGAGCACCACCAAAGCGCATTATTAATCATAATGAAAACATAAAAACACATGTCATATAAGTATTAAGATTATTAGTTTATTGTATAACACAATACTTACTAAACTTGCCTATTTAATGCCATGAAGTATCGTTCATGATTCACTGTACAGTGGGGCAATCTAAAAAAAACTATAAAATACACTTAAGTACATTTTGTATCCTATAGCTATAATTCGCGCATTTGTAATAAATTAGAAACTAAACCCAGATAACAAACCTTGCCTTCCCTTTCTCAAACAATAATTAAAGTAAATTTAAGTGGAGATAGAAAAAAACACTTATTTGGAATTTTAGCTGTTTGAAAAAAAAAACATTGTCATGGTTTTATAATATGGAAGGAAGTGTTAACCAACCTGAGAAAATGTGAGTGGAATATTTTATTCGAGCCCAAGAAACTCGATAATCGTAATATGACATGCTAATTACTTATATGTGTTTATTATTATTATAATTATTATTAACGCCGTTTGGAAGTTTTTTTGTCGTTACTAGCCCTTTTTCAAAATTGATAACATAATTATATCTTAGCCCAACAAAGCCTTATGGCGTTTGCCCTTACCACTGATCCATGTACATAGATAAAAAACAAACTAAAAAGCTCTATAGCGTGAGCCCACAAGCGAGCTATACCGACCGGGCGGCCGCCGTCTTATCGATGATAGTACTAACATTTGCGGATAGAAGGTGCCTTGTGGTCAGAACAATGAACCCTCCGGCCGTTAATCTCAGTTTTCTAGACCGGAACTGCTAATTATTTATTCGAGTAGCTCCCCATTAATTGTCCTAACGAGGCTAAGTTTTACCCCGTTCCATACCTACAGCTTCACACACATAAAAAAAATTAAGGCCGAGGATGACCCCGGGACTTTTTAATCTGTAACCAAGAACTCTGACCAATAGACCACAGAGGTACGTAGTCTATAATAAGTAACTGTACATAAAAAAGTTATTATATTTTAAAGAGATGCCGCTTTTCTCATAAATTACTTGAATATGAATTATCTATCCAACTTGTACTGGTGAGCACACAGTTTTAGGAATCGCGCTCGCAATATACTAGATTGCCGGTGATGGTGAGGTCATAATTTGAATCTAGGCTGGGTGCATTTGTGGTAGTTTTCCCGCCCCCTTTCACTCTAATGCGGGTGTATTTCCTTGAAGCTTCCTTACTAAATAACTATCTCTTGGATTAAGTCTTTAAGGTGGTATGGAAGGGGGCGAAAGGAAAGACCATTTGTTTTTGCACTTTTTATAGTAAAACATATTATTTGGATAAAGCATATCACAAACATGACACAAAAACTTCCCTATGAAATAATTACATTCACTCTTGATGTGACCCGCCTCGGTGGCGTAGTTGGCTAACGCACTAGTCGTTGTGAGCTCGACTGCCGAGGACGGGGAGATCGAGGTTCGAATCTCGGTCGGGTGAACTGGGGGTGGTTTTTCCTAAATGGTTTTCCACTCTCCCTCCACGCAAATGCGGGTTCACTTCCTCTAAATTCAACCTTCCCAATTCCTAATCCATTAGCGTAATTAGTACTTAAGCGTATAACCCGAACGGGTAGTAAGTCGCGGTGCTAAATAAAATAAAAAACTCTTGATGTGAAAAGTTACGTAACACAGGATGGAGGGGGGATGGTTTGGGCTAAATGTCTACATGGTGATACATGGGGGAAGAAGAGTAAAAAAATTAGGTAATAAAAAAGCGTAACGTGGTTTTTTGGATGAGCCCTCATGAGTAATCATAACTGTATTTTCTGCTATATTGGATCTCAGATGGCGCCAGTGCATCCCACGTGACGCATCTCCACTTTCTTCTCTTGTGACTCTAGTTGTCTGGCCTAGAGCTCGCTAGATCTCGCGTGTTTCTTGTTTGTATGGTTTCACGGTCGTTTTGTTTAATGTGATCCTGCCTCTGTGTGCCTGCAGCGTTGCCAACTCTACGGTCTGGATACTAATTATTTCAACACCGCTATAATCCAACAATTTTGATATTTCCTAAAAAATAACATCTTGGGACTATAAACCAACAATATTTTATTTTTATTTTTTAAATACATAATTCTAGAAACAAAAGTAGCATCTGAATAGGAAAAAAATAACGTGTAGAGTATGATTTTGGTAGGAAGAACAGAAGTTAGTTACTAAAACCATTTTAATATTGTTATACATGAAGTCGTGTTATCTGTAGCTGTCACTTTTGATAGATATTAGCAATACCTATAAAATAACACGAATAATATAGGAAAATATTATCAATGTTGGCCACAAAAAAAATGTTCGAATTTTTTCTACTGATCTTCCAACCAAAATTGGGATATACTATCGCTACTCTACAAACTAGAGAGTTGGCAACCCTGTCCTGTCGCTTTGTGTCACACAAGAGTGCATCTCTGTGTGAGAGATGGTGTAATGTTGTGATAGTTTTGTGTTTTTCTCTCTCCGAATATCGGGTGGGCGGTGAATTTTGGTCCAGGTAGTGTTATTACACATTATACACCCACCTTCCCCTCTTTCCTTCGAATCTTTTGTTTTTATTGTCAATATGGCGTACACCAGCGTGGCGGCGTCTTCGTCAGATAAAACATACGACCTTCAGGACATGTCGATTCGTAAGTCGATCAGTTTGTAATTCAATCAACATATTTTTTTTCTTCTTCTTTTAGTTACATCCGTTATGATGGATTTGTTTTAACTTCGATTTCCCGCCGCTTAAGTTTTTGCTAGAGCGTAGTTTGTTATTACTTACGCCTTTAAATTGTTCAATGCGCTTAGCTTTTTTTTTTGTATATTCAAGCGAAAAGGTTTTTGTTTGACGAGAAACTATTTTTAGCTTCGAGAGTTGGAAACTTGCCCTTAGAGTATAATGACATCGGAATAGGCGCTAAGCTCACCGTGTGACGGAAAACCATAATATTTTTGATGGTTCTGTAAATTTATCATGAGTGAAGTAGCTTCACTGACTCACTGTCATGTGTTCCGCTCCGTTTATCGCGTAAGCAAGGAATTCCCTTTTAACACGATTGTAGTAGGCTTATATGCTATGTTGTGTAAATACTTCCGTCGAGTGCTTAAGGCCTCCTTAAACTATGTTTATTTATATATATATAACACCGCGTCTTACTACCCGTTTGAGTTAAACGCTTAAGCACTAATTATTCTAATGGGTTAGGAATTGGGAAGGTTGAATATAGAGGAAGTGAGCCCGCATTTGCGTGGAGGGAGAGTGGGAAACCGTTTAGGAAAAGCCACCCCTAGTTCACCCGAGCGAGACTCGAACCTCGATCTCCCCGTCCTCGGCAGTCTAGCTCAACACGAAACTTACGCGCTAGCTAACTACGCCACCGAGGCGGGTTTAAATTATGTTGATTACTGTCGTATTTTATCCAAATAAATTACACCTTGTTGTTTTTAGCACCGCGTCCTACTACCCGTTCGGTTTATACGCATATGTACTATTTACTCTAAAGTTTTAAGGATGAGACTAACCCGCCTCGGTGGCGTAGTTGGCTAACGCGCTAGTCGTGTTGAGCTCGGCTGCTGAGGACGGGGAGATCGAGGTTCGAATCTCGGTCGGGTGAACTGGGGGTGGTTTTTCCTAAATGGTTTTCCACTCTCCCTCCACGCAAATGCGGGTTCACTTCCTCTAAATTAAACCTTCCCAATTCCTAATCCATTAGCGTAATTAGTACTTAAGTGTATAACCCGAATGGGTAGTAAGACGTGGTGCTAAATATTATTATTATTATTTATGGATGAGGAAGGTTGAACTAGGAGGAAGTGTGTTATCGTGGATAGAGTGGTGGAAAGAAAACCACTAAGGAAAAATCACCTTCATTACACCCGACCGGAGTACCGAGAAATGATTGAGATATTATTCAATACCAAAACTATCCCAACCATTTGACTTAAAATAAAATGTACATAGGCATAAGTAACCAACCTTATTTGGAATCGGTGCCACACCAGAATTACATTTTATAGAGCGCTGCAAACCGTACCGGTGATCACGTGGCGTCAGGCTCGCAATAGATCGAATCGTCTATGTCGAAAAGCTCGATTTAGAATATGTCGGTTTAGCCAAGGGGCTGGTTTTCCACATGTGGACTAAGGTGCTAGCTAGGTGTGATCTGTTTTGTCGTCGACGGGGAGGTCACGGTTCGAAGCCTGGCTGGTTGTCGGGCCTACTGAGGATGGATTTTCCCTTAGTTGTTTTTCACTGTTCTTCCACGAAAATTCGTGTGCATTTCCTTCCTCATAATTGTTTTCTTATTCCTATCCCTTTCGTAAATATTTGGATAGTACGGATAGGCATTAAAACGCGTAGCAATTAAAAAAAGCCTTCGCGTGTTGTCTTTTTCACCGCGTCATATTCGTCCAAGATGTTCGCATATTTACACTAATTAGGTATGGATGAGAAACGTAGAATTTTCGAGAAAATGTCACGCATTTTCGTGGAGAGAGAAAGAGTGAGAAACAATTTAAGGAAAATCATCCAGCTAAGATTTGAACCCTGACTCCCTGTCATTGGCAAAGTAAACTAAATTAACTTCACGTTCAGTCCGCGTGCTTACCGAAGCGGGTAATATTCACGTGTGAATATTTATATATTTCCGTGTTTAGCGCCATACATTTTCGCCGTGGGAGTCAACTCGATGAATAAAACACCGAACTTGATCACTTTTTTTTTTAAATCGAAACTTTGTGACTTATCAGAAGACTCTCGTCTTATCTTGAAACTATCTCCCCAGTTATTGCGGTGTCGAGTATTAATCTTGTAAACTAAGTAGATGTTGGTTAAAGACGCAAGGTAGCGGACATTGTAGATTATCGCGGCGATCACTTGTTCCCATTCCCCCTGTAGCAAAGATCGACAGAATGCAAGGATCCCGTGGAAGGGCAGCGCCTGAAGGACACTCCAACATCTCGGGATACTCGGAGGCTGGACTGACATCGCCACAGCTGTCGCTAGGTAAGAGTGCAAAACTTTCACAGGATGGTCCAAACAAATACAAGTCAACAAAGACACTTATATTTGACACCCACTCTCAGGAAATATAGCCTACACTTCTTATGACAGTTTACAAACACATTTTACTTCTCATTTTATAACGATTAAAAAAAAATATTCTTATTCTTTATACACATAACAAGCATACGATGGGTATAATTAATGATATGATTGTTCATAGGTTATCTAGCATTAAAAAATATAAAAATATACTCAAGTCACGGGATAGATTTTGGTTGAATTATGTAACAATGTCTGGAATGTGTCTGAGACCTCGACACGCTGTCAACGACTTAATCAAAATACCCTTTCCAAAAATCTGTCCAAACATTTATTCCAGGCGTGTTTTTCTATCAACGTAATATATTTAAATGCAGTCGTGGATATTTTAGTACACGATAATTAATATGTTCTAACCTTACAAACCTGTCAATTGATACATTTTAAGAAATCTACTTTTATTTATCGCATCGCATTTTACTACCCGTTCAGGTTATACGTTAGTTTGGTTTCTTAATTATAATTTTTTTTAAATATTTTGAATGTTAGAAGATCATAATGGCTTTTTCGAAACATGGTATTTTATTGAGAGATATTTTACTAAAATACTTTTGGTGCCATGCTGGGACTATTCTATTCCTTGTTTGAATATTTACGTCCTCCTGTGATTTAAGGGAGTACATTTTTAATACTGGAAATTCTACAAACATTATTAATCTAAGGATTATTCTAACCACACTATTATTGTTGTGTGAAATAAATCATTTAATTGTTATATGACGTAATGACAAAGAAAAAGTGTTTGTAAACTATCGTAAGAAGCTTACCATTCCCAAGTTGTGTAGTCATTAGGAGTTTAGGGGGTTCAACAACCTCCTTACTTTTTTCATATTGATCGGCCATATCCCCCTCTCCTCGTTTTTTTTACAGGAAAAACAAAGAGGGATGCTATGGCTAGCACATATTTTCATACTGCAGATAATATTAACGTCCGACTGTATAGTAATATATTTTTATACTTCCATTCAATAACTATACTAGCTTTTGAGTCGTGAATATTATTATTCAGTAAAAGTATGGTCGGCGATAGAGGGGTGTAGTATAGAGTAAAAAAAAACTAGTATCGAAAGAAAAATATCGATATTAGTAAAGTATCGATACTTTTTTCACAACCCAACTCCAGTATTATGAAAACAAACTTAGTTAAAATATCTAGGTATATTTAATGTATTTATATAGGTTTTAATAATCAAGTATGGTAGTATTTTTCATATAACAACAATTTAGAGAATTTCTCCAACAACGTTTATTTTATAAGAAAATTATTATTATTATTTAACACCGCGTCTTACTACCCGTTCGGGTTATACGCTTAAGTACTAGTTACGCTAATGGATTAGGAATTGGGAGGGTTGAATTTAGTGGAAGTGAACCCGCATTTGCGTGGAGGGAGAGTGGAAAACCATTAAGGAAAAACCACCCCCAGTTCACCCGACCGAGATTCGAACCTCGATCTCCCCGTCCTCGGCGGTAGAGCTCAACACGACTGGCGCGTTAGCCAACTACGCCACCGAGGCGGGTTTTTATAAGAAAAACTTAATTGCTATTTCAAATAATACCAATTTGTTTCCCAAAGACAATTTTAGAGTATTAAAAAAAATGCATATTTAAATAGAGAGTAAAGATTGAACCTCGGTATCATAGTCGAAATTTCTGCTAATCCTAACACAATTTTCGGAAAATGGCTGGGAGAAACAAGCTAAGTTCGATCAAATATATTTTATTGATAACATTCTCACAGTTAAAAGTCAGATGTAAAAAACTAGTATTAAAAATTCTAATTATTTACTTGTTATTGTCGTTGGACTTCAGTGTTGGGGCCCGGGGTTCAATCCTCGGTCCCGGCATAGATTTATCTGATTGCCTAACCCTTCCATCACCTCTGACAAGACGTGTATTAATCACAACTTGTGAATGTGTGAAATGCCAGGCCTCCACCGTGGTTCGGATCCCACGTTAAACACGTAAGTGCGTACAACTCGAACGGGTAGTAAGACGCGGTGCTAATAATAATAATAATAATAATAATAATAATAATAATAATAATAACGCTAAGTGGGTTAGAAATGGGGAAGGTTGAATATAGATGAAGTAAACCCGCATTTGCGTGGAGGGAGAGTGGAGAACTATTTAGGAAAACCCACCCCCAGTTCACCCGACTAAGATTCAAACCTTGATCTCCCCGTCCTCGGAAGTCGAGCTTAGCACGAAACTAGCGCTTTAACTAACTATGCGCCACTGAGACAGGATGTTCTGTATACTAGATGTACAAGTGAGATGAAGGAATGTTATACGATAAAGTCAAGAGAAACGTGTCCGACATCTGGTACTTTTAATTAACTTTTTTTTATGTGCCAAAGTAAAGTGTTTGTTTGCACGCTCATTTGAAATACCGCACTCTTTTATCCCTCTACAGATCTAGTTCTTTTGACAACCTTTCCTTTTATGTACATTTTCGAAATGTCTTCCGTTCGCTGACGAGCCTTAATCCACTTGGAAGGTGAAGGTTACATGCTATCAAAGAATACATCGTTTTAAAGCAAAAAATAATCATTGGAATATTTAGTTTAGGCTTTGGTTTTTAGTTTTAAAAATTTTAATGAATATATTTACTTCACGTTTGTGCTGTTTTCGTGCTTCGCGCCTTACTACCCGTCCAAGCTATCGACAGATTTACACCACTAGGGTAGTGATGAGTAAGGCAGAATTATAGGAAATGTACCCGCCCCTCCATGAAGGGAAAAAACATCTCAATACGCTCTGCCGAGATTTTAAGTCTGAACTCGACACAGACGAGATGAGACTGACTCCTTAGTATGTGTGCCCACTGATGCAAATTAACTAGATAGTTTTAAGTCGATAACGGTTAGTACTGGAACTGGAACTTAATTCGGTACTGTGAACTCGACTGGAAGGATCGGCACTGATCCAGAACTTTTCGGGTGATAAGAGTTCGAATCCTTGCTGGAAGCTGCCTTACGCACTGTGATTGTTGTTTATTTATCTCTGTCTTTTTTTTTTACGGCGATTACTCTTTTCATTGGTGTACTCAAAAGGGGCGAGACAAGGGGCTAACACTCCCTTCATAAAAAAAATATTTAATAATTTCAATAAAGGCCAGTTTTCTTAAAAAAATTATTTACATATTTCAAATGAGCATTCGATCACGTAACACTTTAAAAAAATACATTTATCCACACGGCATCGGTGGCCACGTGGTCTGAATGTAATACTCAGCTAGTCTGGTTTGCCGGTGACGAGAAGGTTGAGGTTCAAATACCGGTCGGGTGTACAGAAGGTGAGTTTTCCTATTTGTTTACCCACTCTAACTACGCAAATATAGGTACATTTCTTCTAAGTTTTGCCTTCCTCGTCCATAGCACGGAGTAGTTAAAATATACATACAACTCGAATGTGTAGTGAGACGCGCTCATACAATCCAATTTTTTAGTAGGGTCTTTTTTTTAGCACCGCGTCTTACCACTCAATCGGGTTAAACGTTTATGTAGTAATTATTACGCAAATTGTTTTATGGATGACCCTTCAGTACACCCGACCGAGATTCGAGCCTCGATCTCCCAGTCATCGGCAGTATAGTCTACTGCGAGAGTAGCGCGTCAAACCATGCGGCCACCGAAGTGGATAGGAGGGACCTATTTGACAGAAAGTATTCATACCTCAAGTCATTCGATCTGAAACCTTCACTTTTTATGAATATCATTAATACCTATAAAATAACACTAATTGTATAGTAAATTGTTATCAATGTTGACGATAAAAAATGTATTTTCTAAAAGGCCCTTCCTATAAAAAATATGAGCTGTATATAGTCGATTCGTCGACACAAGATGGTTTATTCAACTTTTATAATGTGACTTGGCTGGTCCTTGCTCGCAACTTTCACGTATTGTGTCCTTAGCAACTTGAGTGTGTATTGATAGCTGTCAAGACGCTTTGACCGAACAGGGAAAAGCTCGTTTTAATCGACGTCTTAATCGCCGTGTTTGTTTAAGTTAGTACAAAACCATCACTAATATAATAGCTATTACACTCTGTTCAAATAAAATATAGCCCTGCTATCGCTTTTGTTATATGTCTTCTATACAAGTTTGATAAACTTCTTTGAGTAAATAAATATTATGTAACGTTGACGATTCATTAAAAACATATTTTATATTTTACAAATCTTTTATAAAAACCCCTGGGTGGTTTTTAGAATTAGATATCTAGCCCTAAACTTCTGGGTAGTTTACAAAAGGGTGGGGAAGAGGGGGGAAAAATCGATTTTCTCCAAATTCGCTCTAACAATCTTGATTAAATTTAGTATCTAGTCACTGTTTAAAATTACAAATAAAATGGTAATTCATTTCTCATTTTCCCTATCTCCGCAACTATTTGAGGCACGGAATAACTTATCATTGTAAAGTTGTTGTTCTATTACAAAAATAAGTTTAAACCCTGATTTTTGTTGGAAGAACATTTTAACAAAATTCAAACATTTATTTGTGGCCAATATTGATTAAATTTGACTACGTTATTTGTGTTATTTTATAGGTATAATATCGATCAAAAGTGACAGCTGCAGATAACATGACTTGATGTATGAATATATTAAAATTGTTTTAGTAACGTTAATAATAAATATACCGCAGTTTTGTATACAGTTTGACATGGTTCTTATATATATATTAAGTATAGTATTGGCCCAAGAATAGAGCCTTGAGGTACTCCAATATTTATACCCAATTCTTCATTTTCTATATTATTTATTTTAACTGTTATTTTCCTATTTATTAAGTAATCTTTAAACCATTCATAAATATTACCTCTGATAACAATTTTATAAAGTGATTATAGTAAAATATCTTTATCTAACGTATCAAACGCTATAAATGCTATAGCTATGTGTTTGTTTTGGTTTAATTTCTCTAGCATTTGATTAGTAAAAGTGTGTAAAAGTATTTCTGTATCTTTGATTTTTTTGGAATCCGTATTTTTTTGGTCAATTATTTTATATTTATCCAAATAATTTATCAAGTAGTTGGCAACGTATCTTTAAATTATTTTGTATAAAACTGGTAGAATTGTTATAGGTCTGTAATTTCCATAATCTAGGTGCTTCCCTTTTTTATAAATTGGTCTAATGATTGTGGTGGTGGTGTTGATGGTGGTGGTGGTCGTCACTTGCTTCGGTGGCGGCACGGTCCATCGCGCTACTCTCTCGCAATAGACTAGACTGCTGATGACAGGGAGATCGGTGTTCGATTCCGGTCGGGTGCACTGAGGGCGATTTTTTTTTATAAACAGTTTTCTCACTCCACACAAATGTGGGTGCAATTCCTCTAAAGTCAATCTTCTTCATCCCTAACACATTAGCGTAATTAGTACATAGGCGTACAAAAAAGTAGTAAAGAAAAATAAATGAATGCAAGCCTTTGCCAATTTTTTATCATTTATAAGTCAACTAAAATAATGTTAAGATTGGCCCGACATTTGTCTCCCCCCTCCCATTCTGCGTGCTTACCATCTACCCCTCCCCACTCCGTTCCCCCCTCCCCCATCTCATAATCCACCCGTCTCTTAAAACACTATATTTTAAAATATAATAGGTTCTAAGTGCCACCTCTACAATTTAACCCCTCCACTGCAGAAAATTTTCATCTCTAGCTCTAACCACTGAGCTATCCAAGAATCGTCCCGTGCACAGGGTCGTTCTTCACTCATATTTTAAGGCAGAGTCTGTAATGGACGTTTCAACCACCTTCGACTCAGGAGGGATTCATGCTGCCATTATTACAATTACAACTGTACGAATGCGCATATCATGATGAATTAGATATCAAACTATTATATTAGATGATTACGGCTATAACCGCTTCTTGATATCGTATTATTTAATACATTTCTTATCAATCCATTTCTATGACCAAGATCGGCCTAAGAATCACGATCGTCTTGTACCGCTTCATCTTGTAGCTCAATTTGAGTTATTTCGCGTCTGGGAGGTGAATTAAACCCTGATATTTATAGGAAGCCCACTTTTGACCACCAACATTGATTGAAAGTCACTAAAATTGGGCATTCTAGAATGTTTAAAAAAAATGTATTTATGAATCATAGAGCTTGTCTAAAAAGCTATCAAAAACTTCCAATAAAATACTTCCTTATGGATTACGTTATAATTTCTCTTTGAGCTATTAGCTTAGTATTAATTTGAATACAACTTCTCAGCACATGAGCTAGGTCCTCTGTCCTCTGCGCATGAGTTAGGTCTTCGCGCGAATCTGACGGACCTCGTGAGGCCATTATTGTTCTCTTATTGATGTCGGTATGAACGGCGGCGACCCCCGCCGTTTCCTCTTGTTTATTTTGGCGCGAGTGAAGCCGATCGAAGTTCCCTACCCCTCTTTAAAAAGTGTTTACGTACGGGGGGGGGGG
>CABFWO010000771.1:127413-150360 GCA_902155825.1 Timema genevievae
AAAAAAAAAAAAAAAAAAAACTCCCAAGGTACTCGATTGATTGATTGATTAGAACTATAAATTTAAATTACTTGAGAAGAACTACTAAACGAAAAATCTTTTGATCTGTCGCCATATTTAAATGGGAATCCAGATAAAAAAAAAGTGACAGGATGATTATATAACAGGACAGGTTCATCTCCTTTGTTTTGTTTTATACTCGAGTCTAGTTGTTTCTGATACATTCATTGTAATAGTGACTAATTAAATTATGTAAAAAAATAAGACTTGAATGAAAATTTTACCTCTTTTTTGGGATACAGGGGGGTTTACGCATGCATATTAATTACACCAAAGTGAGGAAGGTAAAGTTTTAAAAAATGTACACACATTTGCTTGAAGGAAGAGTGGGCAACCAATACGGGGAAAAAACTACTATCAATAGGTTCGGCCGGGATTTGAGCCCTAAAATCTTCATCTAAGCCAAATCAGACTAAATGACTGATATATAGACTGTGTGGCAATCGGCATGATTCACTTTTACCTCTTAGAAACCATATTTCACAACAGCTATTAATATTAGGCCCTCACAGGTAATTGAACCAAGATTGGGATTAAGCCAATACAACAATATACATACCCGCTTCGGTGGCCGCATGGTCTAAAGGGTCCTTTCTCTCAGTAGACTAGACTGCCGATTACATGATTGAGGTTTGAATCTTGGTCAAGTGTACTGAGTTAAAAAAAAAGTTTTCCACTCTCCCTCCATGCAAATGTGGGTAAACTTCCTCTAAATATAATCTTCTTCATCCCTTAAAACCATTAGCATAATTAGTACAAAAGAGTATAGCCTGAGAGTGTAGTAGGGCGCAGTGCTACAAAAAACACATAATAATCAATTGAAGTTGAACTAAGGTGTCAGACAATATTTTAAACCAATGGTTCTCAAAATGTTTGGTTCCATAAATTCATCCCAAGTTCTTCTACCCTACTCATTAAAAAACATTATTCAGAGTAGTGGTTTACAAGACCAACTGAGGATGATAACACAGTAAAATTCATGACAATAACATTTAATGACCCGTTTATTCAAATTCCAATTAAAGCATTTTAATATAATTAATTTAGCAAAATCATTGGCTTTAAAAATTCAAAACAATAACAGTTAATGAATGATACATTTATTAAAACTCCAACCATGGTAAAGCTTTTATTAGTTAATTTAGCAAAATTGATGTATTCGAAAATTCAAAACAATAACATTTAATGAAACATTTATTCAAATTCCAATTAAAGCTTTTCAGTAAAATTAATTTAGCAAAATTGATGGATTTAAAAATTCAAAACAACTACATTTAATGACACATTTATTAAAACTCAAATAATTATGGTACCAGGTGAAGCTTTAATAGTTTATTTAATTTAGCAAGATTGATGGATTTAAAAATTCAAAACAATAACATTTAATGACATATTTATTCAAATTCCAGTTTAATCATTTAGTTTAGTTAATTTAACAAAATTGATAAATTCGCTCTGTGATACCAGCCTTTCATAGTCAGATGGTTACATAGCAAGTCACTTAAATACCACTTTTAGTAACTACTTCACTGTTCAATAAATTATTAAAGCAATGGATGGGCTTGTTGAAGGGATTAAACTTTCCCAAAGTTATTTAGCAGGAGTATAATATCACCACCTCTAGCACCCCTCATGCAATCCCCATTACTCTTAGCAACCCTCTTAGGTAATCTCCTGAGGGGTGGTACAGAACACTTTTGTAAACACTGCGTTTAAACTATCACTACACAGGAGTAAAAAACTTTCTTCAATACTGGTTTATGGATGTAAATACAATTAACTTTGGAGGAAATGTTTTAAAATCCTCCAGTGATGGATTATATGACTGTCAAAAATTGCAGATGTGAATATTTTCTTAACAAAATTGTATAAAAAAAAGTTTTACAAAATGCGAGAGCAATGTATAAATAATAATAATAATAATAATAATAATAATAATAACAATAATAATAGTAACTGTTGCTTGTTCCAGCTGAGCCGGAGCCCATGGGGTGCGTGGAGATCATCGCTACACTGGGCTCCATTCTTATTTTGATCTTCACCTTCCCATTCTCACTCTGCTTCAGCTTCAAGGTTAGATACTGCTTCACACACCGTTTATTTTGTTAACAGTCATCTAGGGTTGTGAAGATGTCTGTTTTTATTACTAAACTCCAGACTAAGTTTTTCAATCCTTTATGTTGATTAAATGGGTATTTATTACACAAAATGCTGGTACATTTCCTCTGAATTATATCTTCCTCATCCATACCTACTAATTAGTGTAACTATGGGGTTAGCCCAATGGAGTACTAAGACACAAGTGTGCAAAAAAGTAAATTTAAAAAATGTTCAAAGTGCATGGACAATCTATACATTACCACTAGTTGAACTATCGAGTCTTGTTTTATTAGGTTGTCTTATTTGAATAATATTCCTTAAATTCTTGTAAGGTGGCCGTAAGTACTATCCCCCACATTCACTGGGCTAAGAGCATTAAATTATAGCCTCATCTCCGGCTTTTTGCCCTAAATTATAACTTCAGCACTGGCTCTTTGACCTAAACTATAATCAGCACTATCTCTTTAACCTAATTATAACTTAAGCACTGGATTTTTGGCCTAAATTATAACTTCAGCATTGTATCTTTGACCTAAACTGTAACCATCACTTGGCTCTTTGACCTAAATTATATCCAGCACTGGCTCTGAGACCTAAGTTATAACCAGCACCGGCTTTTTGACCTAAATTTTAAATTTAGCACTGGCTCTTTGACCTAAATTATAACTTAGCACTTTCTCTGACCTAATTATAACTTTAGCATTGGTTATTTGACCTAAATTATAACCAACACTGACTATTTGACCGAAATTATAACTAGCACTGGATTGTAGACCTAAGCCATAACTAGCACTGGCTCTCATTGACCTAAAGTATAGCTTTAGCACTGGCTTCCATATACTTACCACCTTAAGTAAACCCAAACATGATTCAAACCCCAACCTCCTCATCAGCAACCAACCATGAGCCTGACTTTTATACCACATGACCACCAATGTGAGCCAGTGTCATATTTTCTTTAAATATAACTAAAAATACTTTTGTCTTAAACATAACAGCAGACATTGTTTTGAATAATTTTATCACTTTGTTTGTTTATTTATCTCTCTAGTTGATAAGAATAATTAATTATATTGGTGGACAATATAAATATCAAGTATCAAAGTCCTCATATCCGTTCAAATATATGGGATCAAGAATTTTGTTCCTTATCAGAAATTTTTGAAACAGTTTAAATTGAATCTCGACTTCTCTTACAACTTTTATTTGGGAAGTATTGTTCCAAATTTAATTTGAAAAAGTTAGGAAACATGTTACATTCCAGATAATTGGTAAATGAAGTGTACTAATGCTAGGTTCTTAACCACTGTGTCCCCATTTAACCAACTATACATTTGCTCTACCCTTCATACACGAGAAGGTTTTTATACTTGACCAATAAGTGCACACACGTATACATTATCAAGCATAGAAAGGGTTATCTTCAAAACCAAGAACATGACCATGCCTCCGAATCTTTATTTAATATTTTATGCATAGTTTTTCAGTTTATTTTTATTGTATCCATATTCATTTGGAGAGTTAAACCTTTTTTGATAGATTAAAAAGTTACTAGGTCTATTCCTTTGCACCTATTTGTCATGGAAAGTATACTTCGGCTCTCACTTTTTATAGCTGTTGGCACTTTTAATGGTTGGAAGCCAAATATAACTACATGTTGCCAATGTTAGTTACTATTACAGCAAATATTTTTGTTATATTATTTATAATTTCCTCAATGTTCGTATAAGGAATAACTACACATTTACGGGTACCACATGTCCCACCCTATTACTAACACACATATGCCATCTATTGCTCTTGCGTGTCTCCCAGGTGGTGCAGGAATATGAGAGAGCCGTTATCTTCAGGCTTGGCCGACTTCGTAAGGGCGGAGCTCGGGGCCCAGGGATATTCTTTGTGCTGCCATGCATAGACACCTACTGCAAGGTGGACCTCAGAACTGTGTCCTTTGACGTTCCACCCCAAGAGGTCAGTAGCTGTACAAACTGAATAATGGATGATTCTGATGGTTAATATAATTGAACGGATGTAGAGGGAGAACATGTGGTAGATGGTTTTGTTGGTTTATCGTGAAATAACACTGTTTTTACCCTTTAGTTACCAGGCCTATAAATTAACACATATTTTATTTAATCCCTATATACATTTTGTTTCATATTAAAGTAAATTTAATTCATTAAGATGCTGCTCAAACGTCGAGGCACAGTAGAAATGTTTTTTCAGCATTTCTTTGGAGAAGCCTCCCTAAAGCTTGACCTAGTTCACTTTCCCTGTTAAGTTATAAAGTAGACCACACGCTTCTCAGCATGGTCGGCATTCTCTTGGTGAATCTTTGAAGTAGACAACGTTCTTTTCAGTGTGGTATATGGACTTTAATATTTGAAATAAACCACATTAATCGTGGTGCTACAATGTTATAACCATGTTTAGTTTAAAAGGCTATTAAAAGGTATTTTTCTTGTTTAGTTAAAACACAAACAACCATGAAATAATCAAGGGATATGTAACGTTTCATGAGAGAAGTTCAAGGAGCATAGCACTTCAATCTACATTGAAGGGAAGTAGAAAGTATGGATAATGGTTTATTTTGATGATCTATACACATTGGAGTGACCTGTAATGGAAGGTTAATGAATATTTCTAACGTTCGTTAGAGAAAGTAGAAATAAAAGTGGAAATTAGTCAAGCTCTGACAACTTTTACAACCATGCAACACACTAATTCTTAGCAATGCAAATAAACATAATAAACAACTAATGTGTCACTTAAGGCCGCATTACATGTAATGACTTCCCCTTAGGCTTCCTGATATGGGCTTCTTCATGGGGAAGTTACTGGAGGTCATTACCTATTACACTTAGCAACTTCCCCAACATTTTCTGTAAGATTAGGTCTATTGGTGGGTCGAATCTTACTTCCTGTCTATCTAGTGACAAGATTTCTGATAGTAAGGAAGAAAACACGGCATAGTTTTATAAAGGTCGCTTACTTAGAAACTCCTTAGTGTGACAACGCAAATCAGTCATATTTAAGAAAAATGAACATTCACAAACCTACAAGTTGGCCCTTAGCAACAAGAAAACAATCCCTGCAGTTATATACACTGATAAGAGCCCACAGGAAAACACGTGAGACTGGAGACTGGCGCATGCGCAATAGAATAAGTTGACATGGAGAAGCCAAAGCTGTTATTAGATGCATCAGCTTCCCTATGGGCTTCTTGAAAATATCTAAGTATCCGGTTATTCATGGGGAAATCGATATTGTCGTTCCCACATGGTTTTGCTGCATTACACATACCAACTTTCCCACAAAGAATGCCATCTCAGGAAGCCTATGGGGAAGTCATTACGTGTAATGTGGCCTTAACATTGGTATAAAAGAGGGAACAATCATTTGTTATTCTTTTTTTAATTTCTAATCATAGTCATGCTCTGTTTTATCATCTCGTTTATTAATTTTGCAGGCTATTAGTGACAACCTCTGGCCCACTGTAGCTTGATCCATCCTACACTTATATTTGATATTACAAGTCCTCCTATTTATTATATTGTATATGTTTATCTATATTATATATTGGTTTGTTGCCCATATTTAATTTAAACTGTATTTTTTCATCTGTTAGTGATATAATTCAGATTTAAGATTCCCAGGCCTTGCAGTGAGTAAGAAAGCTAGTATGTTTATTCTTCAATTCTGAATGTGTTTAAATAGCAAGTAGGAGTTGGCACTGCACAGCTAGTTTGAAATTTGGTCTGGTTTGGAGCTAGTAACTCCTTTGTTAAAAGAGTGCTAACACTTGCCAGGAGGAGATTAGTACTTGTTAAAAGGGGACTATTATATATTAGGAGGGGACTCAGAGATGACTAACATGTATAAGCATGCACAGGGTGTGGCTGATTGGAACGAAGGGAATGACATCGACGCCCCCCTCCCCTGAGAATATGTTTGATTTTTTATTAACATTTACAATAAATTAGAAACAAAAAAAGAATCAATGTCTTATTTTAAAAGATTGTTCTTTGATAAACAAACAATGCCATATGTCGAATGAAAAGTACAATTTTCTTTTAACTAGTCACTCATCTAAGCCCTTATCCATATCCAGCCTTTGTTCGATGAACAGGGCCATGAGGTTTTGTAGCAGGTTCTCAAGCCTACATTAACCCTACCCTTGGAAAATTCATCGACTCACTTTCTAAAAAAAAATGTTAAGTACTTTGTTCTTTTGTCACTCCAACTTTTCTTGCTTTCTTTGGGGCTATTGGGGGTGCCACGGCACTCACGCTGCGCATGCCTATGCTAACCTGTGTTATTGATAGGGGATAAATAATAGGATTATCATATGCCAAGAGTAGACTCACACATAAGTGGAGACTAACATCTGTCAGGAGGAACTACTGCTTGTTAAGAAAGAGTTCGCACATGCTAATGCACATGTTTGTATGACACCTGCAGGTGCTAAGGGGGAACTAGAAAACTACATTACCAAAAGAGCTTAAATAAGTTCTGTATTTTTTAAATAGCTCTATTTTACTAAGCACTTCTTTTGTAATATCAGTAATGTATGGAACTTAACCATTACCTGTTGTATGATTCACTCTACTAATTGAATAATTTTCTCTTTTAAATTGTGATTTGAACTTCTAATACCTCATGGAAAATAGTCTGAGTCACCATAAAACTTTTTTTTAATTGGTAACTAAGTTATTGAGTTTTGTATCTATGATTATCATAGCATTTCACTAACATTTTGTTAAAAAATAATAAATTTTATGATTTTGTTGACCTAAAAGGCATTTAATGCATTTATCACATCTTTTCTTTGATCTTTTATGTGTTCTGTGTAATTTTGTTTGTGCTATCATATTATTATTATTATTACTATCATCATCATCATCATCGTCATTAGCACCGCGTCTTAATACCTATTTGGGTTATACGCGCTTAGACCATAAATTGTTTGTGCTAAAATACTCATTATATCATTTAAGTGTTAAATAAATGGTCTAGGGTCTGGTTGTTAAGTTTTTTCTATAATTATGTTGGGGCTGAACCAGCACTGTTAGATCTAAAACTGATTTCAGTTTAATTTTTTTTAAATTCGAAGCTAAAAATATTATGTATATATAATTTATATATATATATACATAATATATAATTTATATATTATATATATACATAATATATAATTTATATATATATATAATTTTTTTAACCTCAAATCTTTGAATTTTGAATATTCCAAGGAATTCTAGGTGTTCAAAGTCTCTAGGGTCCTATCCTTAATACTACATTATTTGACAAATGACATCTGACCCTGGGAATCAAACCGAGATCTTTGGTTTAGCACATCAATTATCTACATCTGATCTAGCCAGGATTCATCTTTTCCTCAGGAATTCTTTGAATAGCACTACTATTTAATTCAACAGATATTTAAATCCAAGCTGGCCCAAGAGACAGATATGACACTGATTAGATTGGTCCCCTAATTAATAGGATTGTAAATTATTAATACTGCAACAGCAAATACTTTTTTAAATTAATTTAAATATGACAAGAGTTCTTTTAACCATAATTTCAAGTCCATTATAAAGGTTTCTTGATTGTCTAACAGATGGTGCCACTTGCTCAATTTGAGCTAAAATTGGATGCTTCAATTGGTATTGCGAACTTAAAAAAGAAGTATATGTTTTATAGTGCCCTTTTTCTGGTTTAAACTATTTAATCTTATCGGCAAAGATGAGGAGGGATTATTTTAAGGAGATGCACCAGCTTTGAACTGAAAAGATATTGAAAACTATATTTTAGAAAGAGAAAATAACCTGAGTCTATATTATAATAAATCAAACCATAGCCTTCAGGGTTAAGTCATGCATGTCAGTGCTTACCTAACTCGGACAAACTTGACTCAAGCTGTACCTACAATTAAAACCTGACTAAGAGAAATTTTTTTCATTTGCTCCCCCAAACCTTGAATTCAATAATGACATCCGCACCAGGGATCACGCTGACAAAGGCTTCAGTCTTGTATAGTCTGGTTTGTCATTAATGGGTAAATCAGGGGCTTAATTCCTGTCATAAATACAGACTTTTTTTTCTCTAAATAGTTTCCCACTCTCTTGTCAAGCAAATATGGGTACATTTTGTTTATGCTCGACCTTCCTCATTGATACCCCATTAGTGTAAATATGTGACCAGTCCAGATGTGTTGTAAGATGCAAGAACCATAACAACAAATAACAAAGTCATGACTGTACCCCTCCTGATATTTACCAACATTGGTTTTCATGTCTTACATACTTAAAACCTATCTACTTATAGCATTTTGACTGTCAAACCTACTTTTAATTTCTCTCCGAACCCTCAGAGAGAAGTTCTGTGAAAATTGAACTCGAGATTTTGATAAATGTCAATGTTTCATGGCTACCGAAACCAAAAAAGTGGTTTTAGCTACTCTGCTTGTCTGTCTACCTGTATGTTTGTTTATTTTTCTGTCCGTCTATCTCTCTGTATATCTTTATGTCTGTCTGTCCATCTGTCTGATTGTCTGTGTTAATGTATCTCAGCCTAGAGCTGAAACCATTTTGGCGATCGGTCTAAAACGTGGTTTTAAGAGTTTTCATAAGGTTCCCCCCCGAGGAGTTTTTGGAATTAGCTATCCAACCCTAATATTAAGGGTCGCTTATTATAGGCCAAAAAAGAGAAAACATCAATTTTTTTCAAAGTCTACTATAACGATTTTGATTACAATTTGTATCTAGACATTATTTAACATTACAAACAAAATGGAAATTCTCATTTACCCATAAACATGACTTTGAAGATACTTTACATGAACAGAAATTTCTACTTTGATCATATCTCTACAATTATTTCAGATACAAAATAACTTATCTTTGTAAAGTTGTAATACTATTAAAAAATAAAAATCTTTTATTTGAAATATATTTGTATAAAGCCCATAGTTGCTTATAGTTCAGGAACTATTGGTTTTGTAAAAATATATTTCAAATAAAAGCTTTTTATTTTTTATAGCATTATAACTTTACAATAAGTTATATATTTCATATATATATATATAGTTCAGGAACTATTAGCAACTATGGGCTTTACACAAATATATTTCATATATATAAATAAATATATATAATTATGGATATCCTTGAAAATTAAATAATGGTTGGTATGCTCTTTGACGGACAGAGATGTTCCTCTTTTCTAAGTGGTTCTGTCACAGTAGAGTGTGTCTGCAATAATGTATATTATTTTGTTTCACAAATCTTATTTGTTTTTAGTAAATGTTTCTATTTTAAAATAAAAGAGATTGAAAGTTTGTGTTTTTTCCTTTTACTATTGCTAGTCATGAATAGGCCCTACACTCATAAATACGGTAGTATTTATATACTATTTCCTTAATCTGAAGTGCAAAACTTTTTATAGTTCAAGATCTGATGCATTTACTATCCTTTAAGATTACCTATCATTTCAAACATACTTGTTAAAATCGAATTGTTTGAATTTAAAAAAATTTTTTGCCAACGTTACTATTAATAATAGTCAAAAATTTCTAGGAAGCAATTAAAGAGGTTTTAACTGTAGTTTTTATATTCATTGGTTTTGACTTTACAAATTCTCTCTTTCTCTAACGCACCAAGCTGGACACTTGTTTCTACCAAGCACAAGAGTACCCAAACACACTATTTAATATCTTTAATTCATGTATATGATGGTTTGATTTGATATATATATATATATATATATATATATATATATATTACACATACAAATCAAGACACTTCTAGTAGAGACTGAGCGATAATTACAGAAAATGTCTGATGACCTGATGCCATATCTGGTGTCCAAATTTGCTACATGTTCTTATACCTAAGTAAATTGTTTGGTTATATGAATACTCTTCATCTAAAGTTATTAACTTTTTTACTAAAATTATTTAAAATTGTTTATTTCTTTCAGTAGATGTGTTGAATCTGAATCTTAAAAAACATAATAAGCTTAACTTTCCCAAATTGGTATTACTATTTTTTCTTCAAATCCTAGTTTGTTCATATTAATTCTTTAGTAAAAAAAATAAATAAATGTTTACTAAATGATAACTTTTTTCACTATTTAATTAACATTCAATCAAGTAATAAATTAATGGTCTGGAATCTGGTTGCTCAGCTTGTCCTTTTATTATGATCAAAAAATATACATTTTTTAAAACCTTTAGTCTAAAATGTTTTCAAATCCTTGAATCTTGATTATATTTAGGGATTCAAAGAACCAAGCCCTGATTTAGGGGAGGACGATAGGGGCTAACACCCCAGGGCTTCCACAAATCAAGGCCTCTGCAAATTGTTGCATCAAAAATAATATTTATATTTTGTCTCTATAGATTGCAGTCATGATAAGATCTTAAAAAATATGTGTTTAACTTACCATATCAAATTTTATTTATTTCTGACATTTCTGACCACTTACTAGTGGTTAATTTTTGTTTTTAAAAAAATTTAATTTATCGTGAAGACAATATTTCCTTATTTAAATAAAGAAAAAATGATAGTGTTGAAATGTCCAAAAGAAAGATATTCATTTAATGTTGGGGCCTCCAAATGTTTGCACCCCAAGGGTCTTCACAGCTTTGAGTTCTGCCCCACTTTTATTATTATTATTGTGGTTGTTGTTATTGTTATTATTGGTATTATTATTATCATTATCATCATCATCATCAGTATCAGTTTTATTATTACCACATATTACTAACTGTTTGGGTTATACCCACTTATGCTAATGTGGAATGTTAGGGTTAGTGTGAGATGAAATGGAGGACCTAAAGTTCAACGTGGGATCCGAATCACGATGGAGGCCTGGCATTCCACACATTCACAAGTTGTGATTAATACACGTGTTGTCAGAGGTGAAGGAAGTGTTTGGCAATCAGATAAATCTGTGCTGGGACCGAGGATTAAACCCCGGAAATCCAGCACAGAAGTCTGACTCCTTACCCCTATACCGACAGGTTACCCTGCCCCACTATTAACCCATTCTTATTTTTGGGCAGTAGTTATTTGATCTAGTTTCATAGACACTTTACATATCTATAACATTTTAGGATTTTTAGTTGTAAAATACTTCAAACTTCATGTAATTATCCATTTGAATTCATTTATCTAGATTTAATAAAAACTCAGGAGTCCCTTAGAAGTACTTAGTCATCTTTAAAGCACATAACCAATACTTTTGAAAACACTTGTTTTTACTATATTAATAAATTCTGAAATAATTAAACTTTAATTTTAGTAAAATTATAAGGAAAAAACCTCACAATTTTTTTTAGCACTTGTTTGTTAAATTTGTGTTTTTGTGACAAACTTCCATGTTATGGTTGAAGTGTATTTCCCGCTTCTCCCATCCACCGCAGCACACTAACCCAGCCAATTTGTTATTCCACCCTGTCACTAGTCTGGCAGACCGATGTACTTGCAGGTATTGTCCAGAGACTCTGTCACCGTCAATGTTGACGCTGTTGTCTTCTACCGGGTCAACAGCCCTATCATGGCAACTAATAACGTGGAGGACTACAGGTGACAAATCACTTATACACTCTTCGCTCAACAGACAACATTTATAGGTTTTTGTTTCGCACCTTGTGTTCTTAATTAATGTGGCTGCATTTTTCATCACCTGAATGTGAAAAACTTTTTTTTTTCAGCTATATTTCAACACTCCAGTTTAATAGATTTTTTTCAGAGCAAATTTTTTAGATGTTTTCAACCTTTTTTTCACTCATATTTTATTATTTTCAATTTAATGCATATTGAATTTTTTGTGCATTTTTTTAAAAACATATGCATGTTTTCTTTTATGAATATGTATTTGAATTCATTTTTCAAATTTGCTCTGTAATATTGTTATTAATTAGCACTAAACTTATTTTTCAGTAGTATTTTGGAATTCTACATAATTTTTTTCATTCAATTTGATTTTAATTAATATACCATATAATATGGTGCTAGTGTATTTATCTTGTGTATTTTATTTTTGTTGAACTACACTTTTGTATTGCTATTTTTTTATTTGAACTGGCTTTAAAATATCTGATGACACTCTCTTTCATGGCTAGCATTTTTCTTACATATTATTCAGAAAATTAAATCAATGTGATTTTAAGATTTTTAATTTCGAATTGAATCAAATTCAAATCCTTGCTTACTAAATCAAATTGATTTCAAATCAAAAACTTATAAAGCTTTGGAATTTTATTGAATCAAAGAGATTATCATGAAGCAGTACCTATTGAATTCTAACTGAATACCAAGCCAAATTTTATTTATTCATTTTTTAATCAAGCGTAGTAAAAAATATATAGTCATCGAAACTGCGTTCAAATAAATTTTTTTATTATTATTTCACACAACTCACAAATTTCTATAGTCAAGTTAAATAAATGTGAGCTGATTCATAAAAATTAAATGTAAATTTCACCACATGACTCATCTGAAATGTTACATTGAAATTGTTAGCGATATTTTGATAAATTGATTTTAGTTTCTCTAATGAATTAGATTATTGAAAAGTTTTTCTGTGAATTTTGGATTACATTCTATCAAATTTGAATCCAGGATATATTTGAATTTGAAATTTTGAGTCATCCGTTTCAGTTGTCCAACAGTCTAAGGTGTCACTATAGTGTTAGATTGGCCTGCTAAAGATATTGAGATCGAGTTTAAAATCTCGGTCGGGGTCTATTGAGGATATTTTTTTCTAGATGGTTTCCAACTCTTATGTACAAATTTCCGGAGATTACTTTTAAAACCCTTACCCTATTATAGTAATAATTATATCTGCATATAGCCTGAACAGATGATAAAATAAATTAACTAATGACATTTCAAATCCAATTAAAATCTTTTTAATATTAATAGTAAGAATTTCTAATCATATACCTACTATGAATCCTAGTTAAATCCAGATTCATACTCAAAATGTCGAAGCTTCACAGATAATAAAAATTTTTGATGAATACAATTTCAATTCCACAACATTTAAAAAATAGAAAATAATTGTTTCACAGTGTATATGATCAAAATTAGTGTATGCCCTGTAAAAATGATTTAATTTATTCTTGGTACAATGGTGCTAATCAATTTATTCTAGTTAACGTTTACATTTTACGTTGCTCACTATTATAAATATGATATTTTATCTGTAAGCAATTAAGTGTTGGCTAAGAAATGATTATAGAGTAGAAATTCTTCAGTCCGGCACTCTTGGTATTTGACAAATATCAGACCACAGAATTCTACTCCTAAGAACCCTATACCCCTTATGCCTATCTCCAAGTCTTGCCATATCACTCTACATACTTTTTGCTATGTCATACAAGGCAAAATAAAGCTTAAACAGGAAATAATACACCCCCTTTCATAATGTTTGGTCTCTTGGAAGACATAATTAAGGGCTAAAATACAGCCAGAATACAAGCCAAAACAAAGATGTATAACCAAAACACTCGGCTGTAGGTGTAAACAACGTTGGCCCCTTTGTACTGCTAATAGCACAGTCATAGTGGCCATCCATCAAGCTATTGGCAGCAGACTCAAAGTGTGCTGGACCACGGGAGTTGCCGATTTAAATAATTTAAACTATATTATAAATAAGCTTTAAATTAAATTAGTTTGTTGCAACAAGTCATCAAGCAGCTGAATATTAATAAAACCTCAGTAGAGAATGTTATTGTAACTGTACACTCTATTTACCCTGAAAGGTATCAGTCTTACCTTGACGAACTACATCATAGTGGAACAATGCAAGGTAAGTTTGATACCTTTAAGGGTAAACGAAGGGTACTTAGAACTAAAAATTCAAGATTTTTTTTGTAAATTCTTGACTCATTGATGCACCACAGTTGAGTAATTAAGACCAAATTAAGTTAATTTATAACCTACTTACAATATAATAATTTATCATCCAACACTTACCAGTAAATTAACTCTCCTTACCAAACTTGAAATGTTTCCTAAAGTTTTTAAAGTAATTAGGTGAATGACGTTAACCCAACTATTTTTTTATTTGAACATGTTCAAAGTTTTTAAAATGTTCCTTCTCCATCAAGAGTCAATAGGGTGCCATATTTTATTTACAAATTGTTGTAACTATTTTTCATTAAAATGATATATCCTGAATTTGATTGTCATCCCAGTCTAATAATTTGTGTGCATTGTTGCATGAGTGTGCCTGTTATCAAGTTGTGCACGATTGTGTTTGATGTTGTGCATGTAGGTTCTCACTAAGGACTCTGTCACGGTAACTGTGGATGCTGTTGTCTACTACCGCGTCAATGAACCACTTGGCGCCATCGTCAAGGTGAATAACTACAGGTAATTGAATTTGTAATTATTTTCACCTTGTATCTTTGAGAGATTTATGATAATAGGATTCAATGTGCAGAATTGTTTCTTCTGCACAACTTAAACTAAACAATTCTGCAGAACAAGTTTTAGTCTAAATCAGGGATGGTAAACCTTGCTTTGCATTAGAAGGCCGCATGTCACTTCATGGATTTATTATAATGCCACACACACTTCATGTACAATACAGTTTGACAAAATTAGAAATAGCTAGCCTAAATATAAATTACTGCATTTTCAGGAATCTCTAGCTTATTAATGAAAACCTTTTGATTCAAGGAGGACAAATTTCAATTTTTTTATATATATATTTATTATATATTCATGAAGTATACCTATAAAATAGAATAAACAACTAGTTAAATATTTGATGGAAACAGTTTTTTCTCCATGAATCTGTGTCCATTTCGAAATTCAACTGTTATGTACTGTCCAAGCATATCTAAAAATGTATTAGCATTAAGATTAAGGATTATAAGATTATATAAGCATTAAGGATTATAAAATCTTACATAAAATAAAAATAATGGAGTTCTACAAAACAAACAACTCAAAAATTAATAAAACACTTTATTTATCCTGATGTAGGAATTCAATTAATTAAAATACACTCTGAAAAGATGATAGAAGGGCAGAGATAGAGGGGGCCTACACACTTACCAGAAAACTGTAGCCCCCAAAGTTCACAGCTAAAAACACTTAACTATGAAATTTTTGGAGTACATCAGTCCCCTTCTTCAGCAGAAGAGAGTAAAACACCAACTGGACTATGGCAGCATGGCTAGAGATAGATAGATCATGCATGGTCACTTAGTTACTGTTGTTGCCCTTTTTCTTATAATTCTTGGATTCAGTAGCTGCCTGTTCAAACTTGTGTCTTGACTCTTGGTAGATAGATACAATAATGTGTTTATACTATATTTAATTAATGAATTATTAAATTACAGTTATATATTATTATTGTCTATAATGAAATGACTGACTGGTGTGAGTAGGCCTGCTTAGAAGAAAAGGAAAGATATCTAAGGCCGAGGCCAGGAGGTTACCTGGATTTGGTTAAATTTTGGTGAGCAAGTTCCCACTCACGATGCTGGGAAGCATTGCAACTATTGGGGCGGGCTCGTATGACACTAGCACCATAGCATGAGTCAAAATTTGCACTATGCGTTTAGGTATGAAGTGCTAATTGGTCAGAGTCGTGGTTGGTATCAAAAAGGTGACCATTCATCCGCTGTATGAGTGTTCCTATGGTGAGGTAAATTTATTCAGCAATGCAGTAGTTACATTGTAACTGGTATATAAGATTTTCTGTGGAGCAGTCAATAGTGTCTTTTCAAGGGGTATTCCATTTGTGTGAGTTTGTTGTGGAATGAGGTGGAAGGTTGGTGAATTTTGCATGTACTGCATCTCGGTTTGTTGCATGGATAGGAACCTTTGGCCTGATGGTGTATGTTGTTTTTGGCTGGGTTGGGCAATTTAGGGTGAACCAGAATGTTGCCGTGATGGGGGGGAGGGACAGGGGTTGAATGTGATTCTTTTAACACTGTTTAAAAGATTTTGTGTGAGAGGTAGCAAGGTTAGGATTTTGTAGCCTCTGTTCAGGATAAAATCTGAGTTTGTCTAGTCCTTAATAATACTTGGTGGTGAGTGGTATGCCATTGGAAGGTTGTTTATTGATAGGCTCTTGATTTGACAGGGCTCTATTTATTTGACTGTTGACTATGTGTTTAGGTTATCCTCGAGCCTTGAAAAGTTGTTGACATTGCTTTTTAAGGTATTTTTCCTCAGGACTTATACGTTTGGCTATGGTAAGCCCCCTAGTCCCCGCAACATTCTGGTTCACCCTAAATTGCCAGACCCAACCACAAACAACAACAAACAACATCAAGCTGAAGGTCCCTAAACTGCAACAAACCGAGATGCAGTACTAGCAAAATTCACCAACCTTCCACCTCATTCCACAACAAACTCACACAAATGGAATACCCCTTGAAAAGACATTATGACTGCTCCACAGAAAATCTTATATACCAGTTACAATGTAACTACTGCATTGCTGAATAAATTTACCTCACCATAGGAACACTCAGACAGCGTATGAATGGTCACCTTTTTGATACCAACCACGACTCTGACCAATCAGCACTTCATACCTAAATGCATAATGCAGATTTTGACTCATGCTATAGTACTAGTGTAATACGAGTACTCCCCAATACAGTAGAGTCTCGGAAACTCGACCTAATGTGGACTGAGATGGTGCCGAGTTAATGAAATATCGAGTTTTATGAATGAACTTGCATAAGACGCACGTTTACTATGTCATGTTTACTAAACAAGGATGAATCACAGTAGAGTATCGAATATTATATGTACAATACAGTATATTACATGTTAATATAATGGTGTGTGTGTGTGTGTGTATATATATGTAATATACAGAAATGCATTACAGTATTGTACATATAATATTGTATTGATTCAAATAATACATAACTGAATTGGAAAACTAACAAACACAGCACTTGTAAAAACACCACAGTAAGACTGTTCCACTCAAGCTACACAAACAAACCGAGAGGTTATACAGTTGAATGTGTTGAGTTTCTGAGACTACTTTAGTTGCAAAATTGTAATACTTCCCAGCTTGGTAGGTGGGAGCTTGCTCACCAATATATAACCAAATCCAGGCACCCCCTTAGGCTCTACCTATATAATAACTGATAATTGAAAAATTAAATAATTAAATATAATATTAACACAATATTCTTTCCATCTACCAAGAGTCGAGACACAAGTTTGAACAGTCAACTACAGAATCCAAGCAAAAAACAACAACTAAGAAACAGGCAACAACAGACTCTAAGTGACCACGATCCACTTCTTGCCATGCCGCCATAGCCAGTCTGTGTTTTACTCTGTTCTGCTTAAGAAGGGGACTGATGTACCTTAAAAATTTCATAATTATGTGATTTGTTGTGTTTTTAACTGTGAATTTTAAGGCCTACAGTTTTCTTGTAAGTGTGTTGGCCTTGCACTTTTATGCTCTCTTCAAAGTTTAATTTAAAATCGCCGTTTAGTGCCATTTTTCCTTTGTTTAGAATACACTACATTTTAGGATGTATGATTTATAAATAATGAAGATAGATTGTTGAAAAGATGTGGAAAAAGCCTGCACTGAATACCTCAAAGGCCGCAGGTTCTCCATCCCTAGTCTAAATTAATTTAATAGTGATTTGAAATAACAAAAGTCTAACTTTAATATATGATTTAATATTTTTGGCATTAACAATTTTATTTTAAATTTAGTTTTTCCATGATTCATATTAAAAAGATCTCTCAAATATAATTTTTAATAGCTTGTGTAACAATAAGCATGGCGTTTTCATAAATTTTAATTCTTAATTTTAATTTTCACAACTCAAACTTTAAATTATCATTGTTTTATTTTAAATGGCCTTACACATAATTAATTAATTAAATTGGTAGTGTTTATTTATTAATTGATTTATTTATTGATAGGTTATATTTATTAATAATGTTTAGTATTATTTTGTGTAGATACTCTATTTCCAATATTTAAAAATATATGTTTTAAGTCATGTGAGGAAATGTTTATATAATCACTCATAATATTAAATGATCAAAATCTTTATTTATCATAATATTTTGTGCATTGGTTTTAATTAATAAGCACAACTTATAATTCATTTGAGTTTGTGTAAAATTGGCTTTGGTTTAAATTTTTTTTTATAAATTTACACTATCTAATTGATTAGTTTATGCTAATGTACAAGTGGCTTATATGAATATATATTTTTTCAACTATCTCTCAGCCATTCTACTCGTCTTCTGGCTGCCACTACCCTCCGCAACGTTCTTGGAACTCGCAACTTGTCTGAGATCTTGTCTGAGCGAGAGGCCATCTCCCACACCATGCAGGCATCCCTTGACGAGGCCACCGACCCTTGGGGCGTTAAGGTGGAACGTGTGGAAATGTGAGTTATCGGTAGGAGTATCCATCTTTTACTGGGACTTTGGTTCATTATCAGATGGAGCTTTAAAATAGAACCGTGATGTTATAGATAACAAGGTACAAAGCAATAGTTTTTTTTACACCATGTCTAATCCCCCCTATTTACATATTTACACAATTTGAGTAAAGATTAGAAAAGTATAATTTATAGGAAGTGTACCTCACATTTGCATGGATAAAGAATGGGAAACAAATTAGGGGAAAAAGCCCTCAGTATGCCTGAACAGGATTCAAACCCATAACTCCTTGTCAACAGTAACTCAGCCTATTGTCAGAGTGGCACCTTTTACTATATGATCACTGATATGAATAAGTAATAGTAAATAGGCAAAATGTTCCCTAAATTAAGAAAATGATGACCAGAAGTTTCTTTTATATTCCTACAAACAATCAACATTATTCTTAAAAAACAAACTTATTTTACCTATATTAAATTGGATTCACTTAAGAGAGAGGATAGGATATTAAATACCATTTTATATTTGTATCCTGATTAAGGATTCAAATTTTGGACATCTTAGACCTTGTATAAAGCTTTTTTTTTTTTTTTTCCAAATATAGCTCATCAGATGACAACAAAAATACATAATAAAATAATTATACATAGATAATATCTTTCTAAAGCTAACAACTTTGTGTCGAGCATTCATCCTTTGTATTATTTATTTAAACACATATTTCTTTAGCACATATACAATTTTACCAGTCTTACTATTTGAAATAGATTAAAACATATTTGAAAATGTATTTATTTAATACTTTGAACATTTTAAATTAATCATAAATGTTCTATATTGTACTAGCGGGCAATTTTTGGGCATGAAAAAGTAATTGCACTTTATTATATTGTTTATTTAGCCCTATTTGTTCAGACAATATTTCTGAATCTTCTAAAGTTTCCTAGTTAAACTTTCCTCTTGCAATCCCTAAAGAATTGTGTTATATATTACATGTTAGTTATTGTATCGTCACTATAGTAAAGATGTCCGCCTACCAGTTCAACTTCAAAGGGCTATGGCTGCAGAAGCTGAAGCAGCCCGTGAAGCCCGTGCCAAGGTCATTGCTGCAGAGGGAGAAATGAAGGCTTCTCGCGCCCTTAAGGAGGCAGCTGATGTGATTGGAGAGAGCCCAGCTGCTTTGCAGGTACATTACTATGGTTCACGCAAACTTGAATATTGTTGGGAAAATCTGATTGGAATTTATTTAACACAACTACACTAACTTTGACCCATTAAGTGCCTGATCATCACTACATTCCATTAGGTATATGTGTTGTGTGTGTGAAATATCTATGTAGGGGTTTGCGAAGCTTCAAAATTTCGACTTGGCTTCGAAACAATTATCAGCTTCGACTTAACTCCTAGAAAAAATTCTGGCTTAAACAATTACAACAAAGCTTCCATCCATACAAATATTGTCAGCTAAAATACTCACTTTATGGTCAATTATTGCCATTCTGAGCTGTTATATACACTACAAATCAATATTAATATGAAAAAATCTAAAGTAATTGAATTGTAAATTGTGATAGTAACTTTATCAGAAAAAAACAAATTATTACAAATAATTGTGCAAGAAAACATTTTACAAGTAATTTTAGTGCATAAAGTTTTATAAATTACCACAATATAATATTTTTTATTCATAAAACAACTGACACAAAGTATTCAAACTTTAATTAGCCTTCAAACTTATTTAATATATGCAATTCGAGATCGCTTCGAATTGAAAAAAATGTACTTCCCACACCCATTTATTTAGGCATTGTGTGCGGAATGTTAAAGAAAGAGCGCTTGTATTAATGTTTGACAGGGTACCTTTCATATTACATCCCTTAAAGTAGATTACAATAAATAACTACTAATCTAAATCTGTTGTTAAAGCTAATTAAGCCCGTAATTTAAAAAACTGGAAACCTGTGTTGCCACATTGGTGTGAATAAAAAAAATACAATTTCATTTATATTCTTTTTATGTTAATTAGTTAAGAAAGATAAATTCTACACTAATTTATAATAATTGTATTATATTTGAAAGAATCTATAAGAGAGTTGGATAGAAACATATAAAAGGAACTAACACATTATGGCTTTTACAAAGAAAAGAAGATCACAGTTCACACCTTACATTACCGCCATTGGACAAAGAGGTAAGGGCTGCCTCTTGAAGAAAATTGATGGTTACCATCAATTTCTCCAACCTAGGTTTCATTCTATCGGAATTCATCAGGGAGGAGTGTGAAATGTGCAACACAACTTTCTGCTCTTTAAGGAAGTTGCGTTGTACGTTTCACACTCCTAACGCACAACGCAACTTCCTTAAAGAGCAGAAAGTTGTGTTGCACATTTAACACTCCTCCCTGATGAGTTCCGTTAGAATGAATCCTAGTTGAGGGGGTTAGGAGGTAATAATCGATTTTATTCAAGGAAAAGCCATTATTTCTTTGTCCAATGACAGCAATTTTCTTTTCACTGTAAAAGCCATATTGTGTTCATTCATTTTATTTGTTTCTATCCACCTCTCCTATACAGTCTTCCAAATATAATACAATCACCTCAAAAAGCGAAAATAGGTTTTCCTTAAAGGGATACATTTTATCCTAATGGAAATTGATAAAAATAAAGAAAAAGGGACAATAAACTAGTAAGAGTAAATTTAATGAAGAAAGCCCACCTACTGAAAAAGTAAAATATGGTAAGAATCTATTGTACAAAGGTGACATCTTCCTTTCTTCTGTCTTCTATAGTAGAAGTAGTCACACACACAAATATAGTAATATTTCGGTATTGTTGCCTTTGTGTTTGTTGTTTTTGTGTTTGATAAACAGAAGAAGAAGACAGAAGAAAGGAAGAATGTCACCTTTGTGCATTGGATTCTTCCAACATTTTCCTCTTTGCCTAGGTGGGCATTCTTCATTAAATTTACTCTTACTAGATTATTTTCCCTTTAATCTTTATTTTTATCAATTTCCATTATTATAAAATTATTTAACCATTGGACTACCTCATTTTTAAACATTAAACTTAAAGAGATACCGTAATTAGTAAGTACTACTGTAAGCTTGTGAACACTTTTTATATGAACTTTTTAATCAATAAATCAAATCAAATTTATTTTTAGAATGCCAAATTTTAGTGACTTTCAATCAATGTTGGTGGTCAAAAGTGGGCTTCTTATAAATATCAAGGTTTAGTTTGCCTTTTTTTTTTACACATAACCAAATAGCTATATTCACTGGACCCAAAGTCATCATTGACTAGTCTATGTACCCTAAATATTGTTGTGTCTTATTATAAAAGGATAAATGATCTACTTAAATTATTGAACCCGTTGTAACATGTACTAACTATGTTTTACAAATTTGAAAACTTGCTATGAAACATATAGGTTTCAGCATATGTTTACCTTCTTCCATGAATAATTCTATATTTAAAAATAATCTAGCAAATTTTGTTAATCAACTATGAAGTTATCAATTTATTTTTCTGTGTAAGTAGTTGATGACTTGTCTGTTAAATCTCTGTAATTTGTGCAGCTTCGTTACTTGCAAACATTGAACACCATCTCTGCAGAGAAGAATTCTACTATTATTTTCCCTTTGCCAATGGATATGATCACACCTTTCTTGGGAATCCCAAGGAAAACCTAGGATTTGGCCGGGGAGTGATCACGCTGAGGCACTCTAAACGCAGGTAAATATACTACGAGCACCTTATTTTTTCTTCTTCGCTTACTTCATAGTGTTTGGATTTGACCAGCATATATAATTTGCGTGTATTTCTGAAATCAGTGATGCCCTTAGCAGACACGGGGCCCTGTAAAAACTATGTTTGCGGGCCCCCCAGTTATCTATCTTACCCTATATCTCCCCAATAAAATAATACAAAAACTTAGTTTTTATTTAATGTTATTACAAGTAGTTTGCACTTATAAACCAATTTTCATCCATATAAGGTATCAGGAAATACCCTAAAAGGTAAATACTTGTAATAAATAATGCTAGAAGTCATATTTTAAACAAATAAGGGTTGATTTCTCTCAAACTCTTAGTTCGATTTCATTTTCTAACAAACTTCATTTGTAGAGAGGTACAAATAACAACTGTGGCAAGTTTTAATTAAATTGACTACTGTGTTCAAAACAGAGAACTTGCTTCACTCGTTCATTAAATCAAACCACATGATTACGTTTTTATTGGTTTCTATACTCTGGCAATATTTGCTAGATTTCCCATAGAGGGAGCTTCTTTACAAGTGCGCAAGCAATTTTTTCTCGCCCCAACTTGTTTTTCCCCCTCTGTCACTTAAGCATGCGTGAGGGGTCCCCCCCCCCC
>CABFWO010000771.1:150371-183995 GCA_902155825.1 Timema genevievae
CCCCCCCAATCGTGGGACCCTTTGCGGCCACACCATTTGCACACTCCTAAGAGCGGTCCTCTTTGAAATGATGGCAAAAATAATATATGGAAAATAAGGTGTAAGTACTTATATGTTTTATCAACTGCAACAGATATTTACTGACTAATCAACTTTTAAAAAAATTCACTTGGATCTTGGTTGCACTCCACTCTGTTACTTTGGAGACATTCTCTTACAAACTTTGAATTAAAGACCTTACAAATATGGAGTATTTAGAGTTCAATTTTCATAGGAAGGGTCTTATTTGACAGCTAGAGAAGCTACTAGATCTAATTTCATTAATTCATACATCAAGTCGTGTGATCAGGAGCTATCGATTTTGATATATATTATCAACACCCTTAAAATAACACAAATAAAATACCATAAAGGTTATTAATTTTGGTGCAAAAGATGTGTTTTTATTTTCTAAAAGGCCTTTCCTAGGTAAATTGGACTGTAGATGAGGCTTCATAACTTTCTATATGGTTACTGTCTTTTGAACTGTATCAATAATGATAAGTTACCCTATTAAATTATTTCTTATAACTACTCTTTGGCCTCTTTTGGTCCCCCTTTCTTGTCAAATTACTGTGTAATAATAATCATCATCAACAACTGTTTCCAGCCTGTGGCCGGGTCAGTTTAGTATAATGTCTCCATCTTTCTCCTTTAGTCACTTCCATTTTTCATTCATTAAAACACTTTTTGTTATCTGCTCCTTCCATCTCTATCTTGGCCTCCCTTGAGGTCATTTTCCTACATAGTTCTCCACCATTTTATTTGGTGCTTTATCCTTTTACATCCTCATTACATACCCATACCATCTCAGCCTTGCTTCCTCTACTAGATCATATACTCCCAGTACCACAACTCTTTCCCGGATAACTTAATTCCTAATCTTGTTTCTCCTCGTGACAGCTAACATACTCCTCACAAATTTAATTCCCATGGTAAATTATTGTGTACAGAAACTAATTTAACCACTGAGGTTAACCTAATTAGTATTTCCTTGATTATATTTTTTTCCAGTGTGTGATAGTGATCCTCCTAGAGTCGGGCCATTGGACGACATTGACATGATTGAGCCAGTCTAATCTGTACTTCTGGAACACCGATGTGTTGCCTGATTTTTCTGTTGGTCTCGTCAACTATTTTGTTGTTGCTCGCTGTGTGTGTGTTGTCTGTGTTTCTTTGGCATGCCAAGTGTTCTGAATAATATATGCCATCACGGTGTCTTTCACTGCAATCATTATGTATAAACATTCAGTAGGATATAAGTAGTTATGATAGTTTATTAATGATATAGCTTTTAAACAGGTAGTTTGCTGTAAATTTATATTTTATTTTGTCTTTTATAAAAATATGTAAAATGGTTCTACAAAAAATATATCATCACATTACATTTAATACAATACATAGATTATTATTATTATATAATGCAAATAATGTTTTTTGTTGTTTATAATCAACTTTTTATTGCCAAATATTCAGTGAGTGTATCAAAAATTAACTTGATATAGCTGTTGTATTTACAAATACATTAAATATATTAAAATAATTGTACTGCTCAGTGATTTTTAGTGAGCAAATTGATGTCTGTTCAAATTAAATAAATTTTCTACTATGGCCTAATTTTAATAACACTATTTATTGTGCTTTTTCTCTATTCCAAATAGTCTGAACATCATTGACGTGTTTATGTACTTATTAACTACTTTGTTCAAATTTGGATATAAATTGAAATAGCATTTTAACCTAAGTAATTTACTATTTAATGAACATTGAGAGTTGGTAAGAAGGGTAAGTCCCACACACTTACCCCCAAAAAAATGTAGTTTTTAGAGTTCACAATTAAAACGCAACAAAACACATCACAGTCATTTTTGGGGCACATCATAATCCTCTTTCAAAAGAAGGGCGTGGAACTCTGGACTGTGGTTAAAGGTTGATTGTTGTTGGTTGGAATCTGTAGCTGCCTGTTCAAAACTGTTTCTTAGTTTTTGAATATAGATTTAAAAAAAATTGCTAATACCAACCACACTAACCTAGACAAACCAATAGCACTTTATACCAAAATATGCCATTTAGATTTTAAATTGTGCTATAGCGTTAGAATAATATGGGTCCTATAATAAAACCAAATACAGACCGCTCCTCCTCCCCAAACCCAACACAAGTTAATACCCTCTTTCTCTACCCTTTTCCCCCCCAAGACGGCCTACTCACACAAGTCACTATAACCATAAGCATAAAAACCTATCCATCTACATTAAAAAATCAAGACACAACTTTGAAAAGTCAACCCAAATAATAATGATCAACCTCTAGCCATAGTGCAATCAGTGCACTGTTGCCAACTGTGTGATCTAGATAGCACTTGTACTATAACTTCACCATCTCTAAAATTGTGCAATCCAATCAGAATCGGACATACACTATAGGCCCACTAGGCACAGGCCTAAGGGCGGCGGTGGCCTTAGCGGGTGGCACATTTTGGATAATATTATTTTTATTATAATATTTTGTTTTTAGTATATACGTTTAGAAATTATTGACTAACATTATCAGAATAGTTCAAGTTTAGGTCAGAACGACAATATATCTTTTTAAATAACTATACTTTGCAATTGCTTTGTAACTGACATCAGTCTCCCCCTCTTCATAATGTTAACTCAAGCTACTGTAGGGCATGTACTGTACATGCCTGATTATCTTTCATAGAAATCTTTTCTTGAATACTAACTCCCACCTCCCCCCTCCCCAACACCTATTTTCATCGAAACTTCCTAAAGCCCTTGACAAAAAAAAATGGGTTGGGGGGAGGTGCGCGCAAAATTTTTAAATCCGCCACTGAATCCAATATTGGACTAGTTTACTAAAAGTAATACACAAGTGCTCTGGTATAAAGTAAAACCTATTATCAATTAATGATTTCTTATAAAAAAAATACATCATTTGTTCAGTGCTGCTGAGGCTTGAGGTTCTAGGATGTACATTTTAGATGATGATATGCCTCTAAAGGTGTATACCATGAGAATGATATAGATTTTGGTAGGGTTGAAATACTTTTTATCTGATGCATCATTATCATCATCTTTTTCCAGCCAGTGGCTGGGTCACTTTAATAAATTACCTTAATCTTCCTCCATCCTTCCACCATTCTTCATCCTTTAGTTTCTTCATTCTTCTCCTCACACTTGCACACTTTGTTATCTGCTCCTCCCATCTCTTTCTTGGCCTCCCTTGCGGTTATTTTCCTACACACTTCATCTCCATCATTCTCTTTCGCATCCTCTCCTTCTCCATCCTCATTACACGCCCATATCATCTCAGTCTTGCTTCGTCTACCATCTCATGTACTCCATGTACCCTTACTCTTGCCCGGATAACTTTATTTCTAATCTTGTTTCTCCTCGTGACAGCTAACATGCTCCTCACAAACTTCATTCCCATGGCCTCTACTTTCCTATTATCTCTTAAATTCAATGTCCATGTTTCTGCATCATAGGCTAGTTTTAACTGTGAACTTTGTACTCTACACATGTCTGTTCAAATTAAATAAATTTTCTACTATGGCCTAATTTTAATAACACTATTTATTGTGCTTTTCTCTATTCCAAATAGTCTAAACATCATTGACGTGTTTATGTACTTATTAACTACTTTGTTCAAATTAGTGCAAGTGGTGCAGGCCTTTGCCCTTGATCCTCCCTTCAATGTTTATTAAATAAAGCTGTGTGGCGCCATTTTTTCTTATATAATGAGTACTATTTTTTAATTTTGTTCATTTATTAGCTTAAAATAAATGCTTAATGAACCAGATTATATTTTATGATAATAGAAATTTATAAAAATAAAAAAACCACTAAAATATGCAAATTTAATGAAGAAAGAGGGAAAAAATGTGGGAAGAAACCGATGAACAAAGGTAACATTTTCCTTTTCTCTTCTATACTAAAAGTAGTCACACATTTAAACACAAATAGAGTAATATTTCAGAATTGTTGCCTTTATCAAGCAAAAAAGGAGGGACGAGGAAACACTTTACATTAAACTACTCCATTTTGAATTAAAAAAGAATCTGTTCATTAAATTTGCACTTAATAGTTTATTTTTCTTCTATTTTCTTTATTTTTATAATTTTCCTTTGGGCCTCCTCATTGTTAAAGATTTAACCAGAGGATATATTATAACAAGTACATTTTTATAGTTTTATTGGTAAGTAGAATGCTAAGTTTGTTATCAAATAATCATCATGGTCTTGCACAGAACTCATTTTTAATCTTGCAAACTTTGATCAACATTTTTTAGGCTAGTAAACTAATATATATTTCACTCTTTTTTATTACCTTAGCTTTAGTTTCACACAGGTACTTATACTTTTATTAATTGATTTTTAATTTTTAAGCTCTATTTGAAAATAGATTTATTTAGTATATGTGATTAGTAAAACATTATTATCAATCTCCAATGTGTTATGCCTTCACTGTCAAATTGATCGCACAGATGTCATCTTGCCATTATAGATACTATCTAATAGAATGTTTTATAGTTATTCTTTCACATAATATAAATGCAATTTAAATTCATGCTAAGGTGATTATAACTTAGTTTTATTTAAAAAATAATAGGGGTGAGCAAAGTAGGCCTACACTGTTTTGTATATGGAGCAAAGATGAATCAAGTAAATTAAATATTCCCAAAGCTGAATTGATATTTGAATATTTTTGCTATTCCTTTATTAAAAAAAAAGAGTTGGAGACCATAGTTTTATATAACCATAGACATAACACATCATTTATAAAAAAATTATTTCAAAAATTTTGAACATATTTTGGCTTGAGCTAATAATATTAGGTGTCAATATTTTTTTTTTCATAGCTTCCCATTTATTTCCAAAGCTTTGCACACCCCTAGAAAATCCAACTTTTTGTTGAGTTAAATTTATTGAATATTGAATGGTCATCATAAAATCTTGTAGACAAAATTGTATTCGACATTTTGTCTTAAAATTTAAATCTAATTCTAAATACTATATAGGCCATATTACACTTTTAGATTAATTAATGTAATTTAGGTACGTATAAAGTAAGTCATTGATTAATCACTGCTTGCAATAAAATGAAACCTTAAGGTGGGGGTGTCAGGAACATGAATTAAACACTCTGTTTTTGGAGGTTTTGTAGCAAAACATTTTTTGACCAAAATAAATAAAATATTGCTCCAGTAGAAACATAAATTTTAATTTTCTTCACATGTTGATATTATCATTTCTTGAATATCTGTCATGAGCAAAGCAGCATTAGATGAAAAACTTTTTAAAAGAAGAGAAAAAGTTCCCATTAAATTCCAGGACACCTTTGACATATATTCAAGAAGTGTTGTTATCAAGATGTGAATTTTTACACTGTAGAAATATTTAATTTCATTTGACCAAAGAAAGTTTTTTTATAAAAACTGATGTTTTCTCATAATCTCAACATCCCCACTTTAAAATTATATTCTGGCTTTATCATATAATACTTTGGATTAAAATTTAGTCAACCCATTTTTAAATTTATATTAATAAAGAAATTAAAGATGTGAGGAAAGGTTTTGTACACTTCCGGGAAATACTTCAGGTTCACAAACAAAATAAATTCAAACAAAAAACCATTTAAAATATAAATTTTTAAGGTATATTTGATTTTATGATTTTTTTTTGTTGCAATAAAACAATATTTACTATACCAGTGATCAATTATTTGATTAAGAAAGAGTCTGATGCATTTTACAAGTCTATTTTTTTTCTAATTGTATTTGTTTGTCTTGGCTATTTTGTGAACCTTAATTTTTTTTTTCTATTAAGAGTGCAAGTCATGTCTTTATATCCTTTGTTAATATTTAATTAATTACAGTTATTCTTTTAAATTTTTTGTTTTTCACTACAAAAATAATATATTTGGATAACAAATGAAATCTCATAATAATTTCTAATCTAAATTGAGTTAGGTACTGTACATGAGTTTTAAAACCATTAAATTATTTTTATTTTTTTCAGAAATTGTATAGGAAAAGTATGTGCATATAAAGCATACTATGGTATTTAAAACAAATGAAAAGTTTTTAAATATCATTAAGACTGATTATAAATGTTGTAGGGTTTATTGTTCAATACTGATAATTTCTTTTATAATATTTCAGTGAACCTACACAGTTTCTAAAGAATGACAATCATTTTTGAAAATCTTAATCAATGATAAGTTAATTTTTGTTATTGATATCTGCTTTAAGTGTGTATGTTGATTGTGGAACCCACATTACTATCTCACATTTAAAAAAACAAACAGTGACACTTCATTCGCTTCTAAAATAACTAGAGGTGTAATTATATCAGTGAAAAACATGTTGTGTGGCACACATGTGAGTTAGTATTATAAAAACAAGGAAATAACTAATCTATGATATTTTAAGGGCCTAGAAATATTAATAAGGCAAGCTAATTGTTTATTTTTTAACAAGTTAACAGCAGTGTTATTTGTACTAAAGGAAGGGGGAATAATTGGAGGGGTTTTTTGAGAGTGAGTAATTGCAGCTGAGTTGGAAAAATAAGGGGAAGGGGGGGGGGTGAAGGAAAATGGAAAACCTTAATATCCTACCATTGCTAATAATTTCAGTTTGTCTGGCTCATTTTAAAAATCTACTAAAAAACTTTTTTAAAAAAATCACCTAAGTTCATTTTTTATCACCTTCACAAGTGATGTATAGTAGGATTTTGGTAAGAGTAAAATTTGAGAAAATTCAAACAAATAACAAGTATAACCATTGATAACATTCTACTAAATTATTAGTGTCATTTTATAAGTATTGAGAATATCTATCCAAAATTAGAGCAACAGATCACAAAAATTGACTATAATGAATATGTGAAATTATATCTAGTAACGTTTCTAGCTGTCAGATTAGGTTCTCCCTATGAAAATTGGACTGTAGATAGATAGCATCTGCTTAAAATGTGGCTGGTACACCTCTAAAAATAGTTTGCTCACACCATTGCTGCAAACTTAGTATTTATCCACCTACATGTGTAAATATACTTCTCATAAAATACTACCCCTCACAATTTAGATTGTGATTCATGAACAATTTTTAGTTTGAATCGTCAACCCCAAGAACAGTTCATTGCATTTTTTTGTTACATATTTGACCATGTGCCATGGGTAAGAGCGCTAAGGAGCCTAACATGGTGAGGAATCACTTGAAATATGATTGGTTCAAAGCTCAATATGAGTAGGCATCAATAGCCTTCAGTTATGTTAAGAGCATTACAAAATATAATTAGTCTAGAGCTACATATTTATGTACTCATTTAACATTATAAAATATCTTATATTACATACATACATACATACATATATATATAGTGTTTAAATGTGTCGTATATATATTTTAGACACATTTAAACATAATGCAAATATCATTTAAGAACCATACATAAACAATTTGAAATAAATAGCGAAACTTATTGTTAGTCCTGCACATAAAGTTTCGTAGATTTTGAATTGCAAGACTGGAGTTAGATTTCTTATTGGGTTCGCTAGAGATTTTTTTTAAAAATAATATACATTTTAATTTACTTAATAGGAATAGGTTGAAGCAGTTCTTTCATATTCACTTTTTTACATAATGTTTCCCTTTAGATTCGATCATTATTATTGTTAATAACTACTGGAACTAGAGTGTGGTTCATTGATTCGCTAGTTGACTTATCTCCTTGAACCCGGTTCTATAGGGCTGTAGGTACTGAAAGGAGATAATTTGGGGGTTAAACCCTCATTCTCTTCCTCCTTCTCTTCCTCCTTCTCAATGACATGGCTAGTAGACAGTTGCAGTCTTATAAAATTCATAACACCACCTGTAAATGTATAAAAAAAAAAGTCTTGTATTGCCTGTTCATGAATACACCATAAGTAAATATAAGTAGAACATCCTCAAAAATTAATTTCTGTGTATGAACCTGTAGAAAGAAAGCTCTTTCAGAAAAGTGTCATTTCCCACATGCATCTATAAGAGCTTTATTTATTTTTTTTATAAAAACAGGGCATTATTGGTTCATCATACAAAGTATTTCTTTGGTGGTGTTATCGCTTTGTCAATGTGTTGGACTCGCATATCTGCCGCTTTACCAGGGGGTGGGGACTCTGCAGCTGATTTGTCCATGAACGGCCATGGAGGCCAGGGAGTGGGATAAGAGGGTGGGGGCGAAGGGAGCAAGGAGGTAGTTCATCCATTTTTATTTAAAAGTAATGCATTTCCTCTTGATCATTCTTATCCTTACCCTATTATCTTAAATAGTAATAGTCCTTGTGTTAAACGTTTTACTAAAACATACCAGTACAAAAAAAAGTGTATAGCTACAAATATTATACTAAACATTAACACCATAATACTCTTTCCAAAGTTGTTAGTTTCACTCTGTTTTTGATGAGCCAACAATAAAGGGCTACTTATTGCCTTTGAATAATTATTGTATGCATGTTATTTGAATAATATTACTTTGGACTTAGATTTTTGAAGGGATCTTTCTGGGATAGTAATTCATTATGTTATTTGTAAGAGTGTGGACTCTCATTCATAAATTTTTTTACTTTATAGATTTAAAACCATTTATGGATGTCTATAAATTTATGACCTTAGGTGGTATAAAATTGATTTATAGTAATCAAATCTATATTCTGAATCCTATGACCTCGGTATTTAGGTGCATTATACCTTAATGCACTCTTTTTTCTGTTAAAGGACAGGACGTATATTTATACAATACTCTCAAATTCATAGATATATTCAAACACACTTACTTAATTGATTAATCATTATAAAAACAATTTTTTGGTAAACTTGTATTTTTATTAAAATTGTGGTTTGGTAACAATAATTAAAATATTGAGCAAGTTTTATTATTAATATAAAAGAAATGTACTAATTTTTTATTTTATCTTTTAGAGATAAATAAATAAATGTTTTATGTAGACAAAGAAATATTATCTTTTACTGTAAATTTGTTGCTAGATTAAAAATTAATTAAATAATTTACTTTTTATCTCAAAATAAAAAAACATCAAAATAATTATGCTTGCCATTGGAATGTAAAGAAATGTTTTCTATATAATAATAATATACACACAAAATATATACATATACTATTTATTAAAAATAAAGAAAGTTACATTATGTAATATGTGACTTTATAAATTATGTAATTTAATTAATCCATTAAAATGGATCATAAAACTCTACAAATTTAATCAAAACATTAGAAATGACATTTTTCTATATGATTTTTTAATCTAAAACTAATAATATAGAGCTATAGTAAGGGGAGGGGGGTTGACCTATTTCAACATTTGTGAAGATGTGTTAGTTAAAAAATATTCATATTCTGTCTATATTACATTGTATTGAATGTCTGTCTACCTTTTTATGAGTGTAACAAATAATAAATCTTTGTGTACCTAATTAATTGTTTTGTGAATTTTGTAAACATCATATTTAAATATTGGAATTAATGAATTTCACCAAAAATATTTGAATGAGTGTTAGCAAAAATAAATAACAGTAAACTTAACACCTTATGAATTATCAGTCATGTAACAAACTTACACTTAGTCAACAATTAGTTTACTCAGGGGTGTCATACTCCCAATTTAAAGGCCCAAACAAAAGGTAGTCAAAGGTACTGAAGACATATATATTGGGTGACCAATTTTTAATAATGCTATTTATTTAAGCTGGTTCTCAAATAAAGTAGTACACAAAGTATTAAATACTTCATGTATTCAACACTTGACAAAAGTAATAAATAGTTAAAACATTAGAAAGGTATTATCTGAAATTAGAGCAACCTAAAGTTAAAAAATTGGTCTCTTTAACATAAACCTTGCATTTTAAAATTTAATTGGTTAAAGTGCTCAAAAATATTAAACACAAATGCTTTAGCAGCCAAATGCACTAGTCAAGTTCATTTATAGTGCAAATAATTACAGAACAGACCTAAGAAAAACCCAGCCTATCAATTTAGTTGCAGTTTATATTTTATATAACAATATAACAACTAAAGATTATTAATATGAACAAAATCAAAATTGTAAAGAAAAAAAAAACAGTGTGGAAAAGTTAACCTCATCCATAAACCAAGTTAAGTTACACAACAGTGCAAATGCGGGTATACTGCCTCTAAGTTCAAGCTCCCTCATCCTTGACTCATTAGCCTGATTAGTAAATATATGTATAAACTAAACAGATAGTAAGACGTGGTATTAAAAAAAACTCTTTTGCAGTTGTAAATTCATGATTGGTTTTGTGTCAGTTCTAGAATCAAGTTAGTTTGTAAGTTATGTTTCAATCTAAAATAAATCTGCAGCACATATAGATACTTGTCCGGGTCTGTTCTAGAGATGTAATGATGAGGTAAATAGATTTTAGAGGAAGTGTACTCAAATTATGTGGAGGGAGAGTGAAAAACAATTTAGGAAGAAAACAGCAAAAGTACACCCAGCCATGACTCAAACCCTGACCCCCACATCACCAGCAAGCCTGACATTTAGTCCGCGTGTCCAGCGATGTGGGTCTGAAATTGATTTAAATTATTGGGTCACAAAGTGCACGTTTAATGCTCCTAATAAAAAAATAAAATACTACTGAGAATAAAATTATATAGACACAAGGCCGTAGTCAGAGGGGGTTTTCGGGGTTCAAACCCCCCACCCCCCCGAAATTTTATGAACAAAATATATATGGCTTTATTTATGGTTCAAACAATATCAAAATTAAGGTACAAGTACAAATTAGGGGGTTGTGTTACCATAAAAAGCACTTCAGAAAGCTTCCAGAGGTGTTTATTATTTAGAATTTTTTCTAGCCTCCGTCAATTGGGGGATGGGCCCACCAAACCCCCCTTGAAATTATTGGCTGGCTACGGCCTTGTATAGACACACAGAATAAATAAGGATGTTTATCTAGAAAGGAAAAGACTAATAAAAAATTGAAATCAAATTAAATTGTTTACTGATAAATGATAATGTATCTCAAACCATGATTTTAACTGTATATATTAAAGTCACATTTTGCAATTACATTAAAGAAGGAAAAGAAAAAAAATTAATAGTGAACACAAATTTTAAAAAACCATATCGAACATACAAGGTTTTTCAGAGATATTTGTGACATATTTATAGTGAGCATATTTTTTTATAAAAGCAGGACAAAAAATATATCAAACATGCCATGTACTGTCATGATCTAATAAAATGGATAAATAGAGAATACAAAGTAAAACTAATAGGGGAAGAAAAATAATTTGAAACACAAAACTATTTATAAAAACTTTTTTTTATTGCTAATTCAAGGTAACACTGAGTCAAATAAAGTCAAATAATAATTTAATCGTCAATTTCAAGGAACAAAATATTAATGTTAAGAAAAACTCTGCTCGTAGACACAATAATACATATTAATATAACTTTATTTCTACTTTCATTATTGATTATAAAGAAATTTAGGGTATTGGTTGCTAATCACCTCAAACTAATAATTCAGGACTTTAGTTTTCAGTGACGCAGGAATGAAGAAATCAGATATTTTTCTTAATTTTTTTTGTGTGTGTTTATTAGAATATTTGGCATGCCTAAAATAAATGAGTAAAAATGCACATTGGGACTGTTAAATATTACATTTTTCTGGTCTTTTTTTATACCAAATGTGCTATTATCCATAACAGCACATGATTATATCCCCCCCCAAATAAAAATGTTCCTGTGCCACTGAATTTAATTTATGATAATACATTGTATTGAAAGCAAAACAACTCTATCCTAGAAACCAATAATATATTTGAAATATCTTTGAAAAACATATGTAAGAAAAAAAAATACAACATAGGTAGTATACACTAAATTTGGTCGAAAGTCCCTTATGAAAGTTACTTTTTCATAGTAAAATTATACTATATACTAGAATTCTGGTAGGGAAAAAAGACCTTTAAGAACGGACTTCTTACAAAAATAATTTTATACTTTCTTCCCTTTTCATTGGAATTTATATACTGTACATCACATATTATTGTAGCAACTTTGATTGTTATTGCACGTGTACATAGCTTTTGGGAAATATAGCTTGTAAATAAAAACGTCTCAAAGAAATAAAACTCAAGGATGTGTTTATTGCACTAGCACGCTCCAATTCAAAATATTATTATTTTATAACTTCAAATAGAAGTATTTTTTGAAGTAATAGAAAAAACACCCACTAGTAACTCTGGGTGTACTACCATCTGTTCTGTGGGACAGCAGGAAATCAACCCAAACTATATAATTGTCCTGCAAAAAAACAACAAAAAACGGTATGTATGTTACCCTAGACATACAGGGGACTGGGCGAGAACCTACCATGGACCAATGGAGATCAGCTTTTCGTTTATCCGAGCAAGGCTTTGGGACGTTTGTGAGACTCTCCCAAATCGATCTCACATGATCTAACTAAGCCCTTGGACAAGTAGATTGGCCGAACACTTCTAACTTATCATAGCTCTAGGAAAAAAAAATCTTGACACGAGCTATTTATGCGCCACACAAAAGATTTGCTTCTTTCATATTTCAACTGTTAGACGGGTTGCATCTTGATCTAATTCAGGGGCTGTCTGTAAACGGGCCCGACTCGTAGCAGCCAAAGTCACATTTGCTTGCTCTTCGCGGATTCGGCTAACTAAAGTTATTTGGAAATATTAATAGATATTATCTAAGACTCATTCTAGTGACAGCATAAAGTTATTGGGTGTTTTAAAACTTGTTGTTTACTGGACTATGTACCTTTTGATTTCATATTGTTTTACTTTTCTTCTAACCAAACAGTTTTCAACCTCTCGCACTTAGGTCAGGCAGTGTTTCATTATTTCAATTCTTTTCGAATTCCTATGAGGGAAGGAATCAAGGTCGACTAAATGTGTGCCAAGATTGGCAATTGGTGTATTTCAAACATCAAGGAACAGAACAAGGACTACAGAAAGTTGACTTTTTAGAAAACACATTCGCATGGAAGGAGATAGGAAAATCACAGTGTGAAAATGGGAGGGTTAAAATTGGGTCCCCCTCATTTGTCTCCAGGCAGCTCTGCTGATTGCTAGTTTATCAGTGGCGTAACTGGGGGGTGGGGTTGGGGGTTTAACACCCCCCCCAATTGATTTAAAAAATAAAATAAACATACGCCATTTTTAAAAAAACTCCCCATTATTGATAATCACTCAAATTATTCGTAATATAATGCGGCATTGTGAATTGTTCAGTGTTTAAGTAGGGTAAAAAAAATTTTTTTGGGAAAATACTTCAGTGTGCCATACAAAACTCCTATTTTTTAATTACTCTACAATTATTAGCAAAGGTTTTCCCTTTGAGCTTACCACTTTGCCGATCATTGCAACTTGAGAATGTAGATTTTTAGCTCCCATTAACATGTTAAATCGGCTCAAGGAAAAAGTTCAAGAAATAAGAACAAACAACAAAGTTGAGTTTTCAGCTATTTACGAGTCAGCTAAAACACTTGCTGGATTGTTTGGCTCAAATATTTTCACACCAAGATTATCTACCAGACAAACACAGAGGTGTAGTGTAAAAGTATACTCCGATGAGGCTTACCTCAGAGTTGCCATTTTTGGATCATTTTGTGAGTCGATTAAAAACTAGTTTCGTTGTGGCATTTTTATATGCCTGATGCCAACAGAGGAATCGATTATCACTGAAGTAGAGAAGGAACAGTTGAAAAAGCTGATTGCTTTTTACGGCCAATATTTGCAGTGTAGTGATATGGCAGCAATTGGTGAACATTACATGTGGCACGAAAGAGTGAATGAATTGAAAATAAGTTCAAGAAGGGCTATGAACTATTAAGTTGTCTGCAATGAAGAAATATTCCTATTGATCAGTACTTTGTTGAAAATCTTAGTAACCTTGCCAGTGTCAACAAGCACCAGTGAAAGATCGTTCTCATCTCTTCGGAGATTAAAAACTTATTTGAGAAATACAACAGGGCAGCAAAGGCTGAATGGCCTAGAGATGTTAAATATACATCGAGAAATAAGAATTTCTCCGGACTAAGTTCTAGATGAACTGGCAAAATCACCTTGTCGATTGGAATTCAATTTATTAATGTTGTAATTGGACACCGTCCTTAAATTAGTTTGCTGTTAAACCAAAGAATGTTTCGTTCATGTTCTACAATAAAACAAAATTGTTTTTAAATGAACTTGTGTTAGTCTAATCCTGTTTCAGGGTATTAGTTTTAACTGAATTGCAAGCCGATTAATTATTATAATCGTAAATCATCACTTAAACACTCAAAAATGGACCCTACTTTTTACTGGTGTAGAGTCCACACCTCTCGGGGCTGACCTCCCCACCCCTTTTCATTCATCAATCAAGCCTATGCAACTTATACAATATTGAAGGCTTCTAGTTACTGATTTATAGTTATTTTATATCTACTATAGTCTATATGTTTTTACTGTTGTTTGATTTTTACGATTTTTATTTCAATTAATTTGCTTAGTAATAAATTTTTGAAACATAAATGTATGCAATAAACGCTAATAAACTAAAATAAACTAGATAATAAAAAAAATAGTATTTTAAAAATCATCAAAAATGATTTGGCAAACAAGACAGTGAAGACCAAACAAGAGAAAAATGTCGACATTCCGTAATTTATTTGTTTTTTTTTAGATATAGTATGTACTATTTTATCTGTTTTTGGAGATTCATTTATGTCGGCATCTAACTGGTGCAAAGCTCTTTAAAGAAAAAGATGGTCTAAATACATTAACAGATAGTTTAACAATAACAAAATGTCACTGTATATACTCTATAGTATTGCATTTTGTTTTGTTTAACACATACTAAATAATCTAATAGAACCAAATAAACAGCACTTTTAAAAAATTCAAGCGTAAAAAAGACTGAAGAGTCTCGCTATGAGGAGTGGTGTATCTTTTGTGAAACTCTTTGCAGTAGTCTGCTAACCGTCGTTGCTACTCGTGTCTCGTGCAACGCGCGCTGTACTAGTCAGTTTTAAATTTGGCTCTCAGCTAGATGGCAGGAATTCTCTGTCAGATGCCTTTCTTCCCTCATTCGTTTACATATTCTTTTTGCGAGTTTGTGTCCACGTTGAATTTTTGATTGGTGTATCATATTCTTTAGTGAAATATAATGAACAATGTGTAGTGCTTATAAAAATAACCTAAGAATATACCAACCATAATTCGATTTTTTTTTTCAAATAAATATCCGGATTAGTGATTTTTAAATAAATTTTGTTCGATCTTGCCGGTGATATTTGAAACTGTTGTTTTTTCCTTCCAAAATGGGCCGCAGGACAAAATTGGTGTATCCGTGCCGTGTTGAAGGATGGCTAAACGTTTGTGGTGAGTTGACATTACCTTCTTAGTAATCATTTCATAATAAACATAATATTTGTGTTTTTTAAATTACCATATTATTGTGTTAACCAAAAACAGCATTGCTTCTTGACATATCTTTTGGAGAGCTAACTTCCTAGCCTTTCTCTTGATGGTAGGATTTTGTTACTAAATTTATTATCCTGGGTCCTGAGTTGATATCTCACCTGCTTTAGGTTTAATTTATAATACATTTTACACACAATAGAAATGCTAAGCTTACAAACTACGTATCATAATGAAATATTCGAACAGAAAATTGAATCTTAGAACTTGGGTTAGTTTTCAATGCAAAGAAAAGTTTCCCAAATAATTTTCAAAGACGCTCAAAGCTCATGTTCTCTTTAATTTAATGTATTTAAATATGACAAAGTATAATTGATTATTTTGCTAGCCAGTTCCACTGTTTTCTGCAGACTCTCTCACCATCGATGTTGAAATAATATTAGGCCTACCAACCCCCATAAAATGTCAATTAAAAGTATTTGATTATTTTTTATATTTCTAATGCTAATGTTTCTATGGATGATTTTTTTTTCTCTTAGATATATTGATTAGTAATGAAAATAAGCGGACAACAATTTTTTTTATTTATTTATAAGAAGGACCTATCCAACAACGCACATAAGCAGATGCAAGCCATTTAATATTTAATCTGTAGGAAGGCCTATAGATAAGCATTCGTTGTGACTTTTTAAAGTGCCTTTTAACACTTTTGGTCTTGGAAGTTGTAAGAGTGAAATAAGTTTTGCAGTAAAAATTTAAAATAATAAAAAATGCATACTTTTTTGTTGAGTAAATAAAAATACACAACTAAAAATTAATTCCTCTATACAGACACAGTTTTGTTATTTTATTTACCAATAACTTCTAGAATAGTCGAGAAGAAATTCTTAAACGCCAGAAACCAAGTTGGTTTACGTATATAACGTTACGAGGAAAATGCAAAATGCCAATACAATGTGTGTTGTTACTCCCCACCCCCTCCCCCTCCCTTTCCCTATTAAATTACATAATTCAATTCACAGATCCATTCTCTACTCATATACCAGCTAAGTTTCGTTTCCTTAGAATTGAGTTATTTTAAAATATATATGGATTTTGGTTTATTTCAGAGTGAAAAGTTTAATTTTTTAAAGTATTTTTAGTGCTTACAAATCTATATTTATGTATAGGGTCATATAAAATAGATTTGTGTTCATTCCAGTACGGTAAGCACCAAACTCGTGTAATAGATGTTAAAAGGTTTTGTCAATATTTGTAATTTTTGGTTCAATATTATCAATACTGTTTTAAACTCTTTATTCTTGGGTCTCCCAAACTTTCTGTTATCCGACAGCAAACTATCTCTGGTTTGGCGCTTTATTTCTGAAAGCATAAATAGAGAAAGGAAATAACCGGTTTTGCATTTAACTCACTCTTTGAATACTTGCACTTTCGTCTCCACTGAAGTTACCGGTTTCATAGGCCACCAAGTTGCCTACATTCAGACGTTTTTACATATTCTCACACACGTGTGTGTATTCACGGCTTATCAAGAATACTAGCTTTTACCCGTCGCGGCTTCGCCTGCAATAATTGATAAAATCTTTTAATTTTTAACTAAACTGTTTTGGTCATAAATCAATTTTTTTTTCAAACATCTATGCGTTTTTCTCAGCTCTAGCTGTAAATAATATTTCCGTATTATGCTATCTTTACTTTAACATTTTAATTATAATCACATTCATATTTACTCGTAAAATTAAAATCACAATATATCTTTTATATACGAAAAGTTTAAACATTAGTATTGTAAAATTAATGTAAAATCAAAAGTTGGGAATAGTCCTATATGTTATTCCAGGATACACTCTACTTACGTACTAAGTTTCATTCGAATCCGTTCAGCAATTTTAGCGTGATTGAGTAACAAACATCCAAACACACAAACTTTCGCATTTATAATCTTATTAAGATTAATTCATGAGTCTCCTTCGATTGAAACGAAGACACATAGCTGTACGTCCCCTTAAGTATATTATTTTCTCTCGACGCCTTTGCTAAACAGCAAATCTCACCTTTATTTTAGCAACTTTCAAAATCCTGGTGTAAGTTTGACCTATACACACACGCGAGTATTCAAAGTTTAACAAAATCTCGGAAAAAATATTTGTTGGGGAAATATGTTTTGGATTCCTAAATGACCTTATCAACAACTCTTTCAACTTAGCTATAATGTGCAGAAAAAGCAAGTGGATTTAAACTAAAACTTTCCAGTAGTTAGATTACTAAATTTAATAAGATAACCAATTATTTGTATTAAAATACGTATTTTTTTCTATTGATGCCTGCTAACATATTCTAGGCCCATATAAATATGTATTACTTTTATTGTGACAGTGACTTTTTCTTGATGTTTTTTATATTAAAATTATAAATTTATTAATCAAAATTGAGTTTTTTCTTTCAAGTCCTCTTTTTATTATTATAATTATTAATTAAAACTATTTTTATAAACTAGCAATATTATTATTAGGACTATCAATAAAATTATTATAAATTAAAATCTTGACCAATTAAAAATATTAGGCCTAAATTTATACTTTAAGGAGCTTTATAAAAAACTAATCGCCCCCCCCCCTCGACAAAAGGCCCTGGGTCCGCCCTTGCATTTAAGCCGAAAAAGGAAAGCATATAAGGGAAATAGAAAGGCTTATACTTGTTATAAAATGCCCGCGTTTCAAATCTCGAAATTTATCGCATTTTAGATGTTCTCCAATCTCATATCTAAGTACTGGTTCGTTATTTCTTATATGATTGATACCAAAATGGTGTCAAAGGTAGTAACGCCAACAGACTTCCATTAATAATCTTATATTATAAGCGATAGGCCTATGAATTAAAACATACATGGTAGGTTCATTTTCAACAACGTTCTATCTTATATCCTTTCTCGATGGTTTTATTAACCCCCTTACGTAACTTGTATCCATTTTGAGATATAGAGTAGGCCTATAAAAAGGATCTATAGGGCTGAGATCTTATTTAGCCATCCCTAAACAAATGCATTCATTCGTTGCTGTGGGATAAACATACAATTTAAAAAATAGTCATTTGAGGATTTCTTATTTGACTTGTAGGCTTCATTAGGTGTTATTTTCATAAGAAATACAGTAGCGTGAGAATTTCCTCCTTCAAGTAGGTGCCGCCCTTTAGGTCAATGATCCTCACAAGTACATTTTGACAGCAAGGTGTTTTACTGTCCTGATGTTTCCTACAGGCCACGCCTAGGTACCGACAGGATCGCAAGCTAACATGTCACACGGGCTTTGTACAACGCCAGACGCAAAAATGTGTACATTAGTTTGAGACCTGCACCGGTGGTCACATGGTGTAGCACGTCATTCTCGTATTAGATTGGGGTTTGAGTCCCGGTCGGGTATACTGAGATTTGTATTTTCTTAAATGCTTTTCCACTTTCTATCCACATAAATGCTGGTAGATTTTCTTTAAAACTCATACCTTCCTTATTTATATTTCATTAGCATAGTTAATTAATTAATTTTTTAGCTCGAACGGAACTATTTTTAGTAGACGTACTCTTTATAACAGTCCAACACTTTAGCTCATTCTGTAGCGTGTCTGCCTACTGAGCTAAGGGTCCCGGGTTCAATTTCCGGCATGGACGAAAATTTATCATTGATGAAAATATGGGTTTACCCTTTCACATTGATAAATTGACGTCCTGGGACTGGATGTAGTGCTTGTCTGTCCTAATCTTAAGATATATTACAAGGTATATGAAGCTACGACAGGCCTAGCCAGCCGGTAGGGGGAAAATATATGGCTTGAATAAAAAAAACTGACCCAGGCCACAGACCGGATAAAGTAATGGATGTAAAAGTAAAAACATATAGGCCTGTATATATTTATTATATTGACTTCGGTGGTCTTGGGGTAAAGTGCTCGCCTCATGAACCTATGTCACCCATGAACCCAGCCACGACGGATTATTCTTACGCTATAAAAATCCGTAGCACAACTTCCTTTGGAAGGGAAGTAAAGCCGTCGGTCCCAAGTAGATTGTGGCATGTAAAATAACCCTGGAAGGTGTGTTAAAATACCTTTTCCGGTGAAATTGGGAGTACCTTTCGCGCTCGCTCATAGAAATTCACTGTGGAAAATAACGGGGAAGCACCACACTTCCTGAACTCTCCTAGTACACGGGATTTATACCAGATGGTGCGGACGGCACTAAGCAACCGAAGGGCTGGGTGCTTGCCCAGCTCCGGAGGGATAGAAATCAAATCAAACCAACCTTCGGGTTGTTGACTTTAGATATATAACTTATCAATTAAGCAAATGTGGCGGGAATAAGTAAGGTAAGAGGAAATGTACCCGCATTAAAGTGAGGAGCGAGAGTGGGAAATCACTTTCAGTATACTCGGTCGGGATATGAACCCTGACCTTCCTGTAACCGTCATATAAGCCTAGATGAAAGTGACATTAATTTAGTGGGGACTAAATTAATATTTATTTGCACGTAGAAATAACGTTGAGATTGTTATTGCTTACTCGCAATGGTGGACAAAGACATCAATCTCCTCTTGTTTGGTTTGTCGGTAATGGGGAGGATACCTTTCGAATCCCGGTCGAGGGTAGTGAGATTATTTTTCCTAAATGGTTTTACATATTCTCCCCGCAAATTCGCTGATATTTTCTTACCTTCTCATCTTTACCCCATTAGTGTAAATATGCGAATAGTCCGCAGGGCAAAAAAAATAAATAACAAACACTTTTTAGTCCAATCGTGCGTGAAAAAAGCAGATAATGAAATAAATAAAATCTGAGTCAAGACTAAGAATGATTACAATGGTAATCTTACAGAACAAAGGAGAAATCCGGTGCGGTCTCCCTGGGAGTCGAACTCTGTGCTTCCTGACTCTAAAATGTCACGCACGCTAACCCGCTTGGCTGAGTTTTTAAGTTTTTAGGACAATGGCAACGGAAAATCATTCAGGAAACGGAGAGCGGACGATATAGCTTGAACATTTTGTTCGTAGAATTCTCACGAGACACTATATTCGTGGAACAGGTGATGAAGGAAAGAAGACAACATTTTTTAATTAATTTGAGGCAAAGTCTCTCATTAAAACAAATGCATGAGGACTTTCAAGTTTTTTTTTTTTAAAGCTTGACTTGTTTTCTTCTTCATCGTTTGTTGTTGTTTCTGTTTTGTGGAAGACGCGTTATTAATATTTTACAATAGAAATAAACGGACCTGACTTTCCAAAACTCTCTCTTTCTTCATTTGTATTACTGTAAAAAAAAACCTTGTGATTGTATTAATTTTGTCATATGAGACTTAATGTGGCGTTGTACCTCGCTCACAAGACAAGTCTTGGGTTGTTGTGGGGTACGTTAACAATCAATTGCATCTCGCCGGACCCGACCGTGGGAAAATACGCTGGGTTGCCCGTATTAGTTGTACCTACACACGTGAACCAGTTATATTATTCGGTACGAATTTGTCCCAGTGGCTATCAGTGAATCATTACCGTAAACTGAATAATGTTCAAATATAGGATGAGAAGAATGGGTCCATTTTGCACCAGCATCCTACCAGAGAGACAAGATGGGCCAGGCTCGATCAACCGGACTATGGAGAGTATTTCCGCAATGTGGTTATCAGTCATGTCTCCACGCGAATACTGAAGCAATTCCCTTAATTTATTTTCAGCAAATTCCTTAATGTTAGATGTGGAACGAACATTTGACTACCTTCAAGTCAGTTATATATGTTGCAAGTGGTGGATCATTGGCTACCTTCAATTTAGGCACATGATACATGGAACGGACATTTGGCTACCTTCAATTTAGGCACATGATACATAGAACGGACAATTGGCTACCTTCAAGTCAGTTATATATGTTGCAAGTGGTGGATCATTGGCTACCTTCAATTTAGGCACATGATACATAGAACGGACAAGGTTCTAATTGTCGGACTCCAACATCACTTACCTGACTTGAAGGTGGCCAATTGCCTCCTGCAGTTTTGAATGTTAAATTTAAATAAGGTATCCAGTTGTCCACGACTTTGTCAGACAGTCTTAGACAATTGAAGAGTACAAGGGAAAAAGGGGGAGAGTTCCATTTTTAACTCACATTAAGTAAGTGTTTCCATATGTTTGACAATCACGAGACCTTTCTAACGCACTTTAGATTTAGGTTAAGAGAAGTTTGTCATATTTAGATTAATTTATGGGGTCCTTATAGGGTTTGAGATATTAAATTTGTCCTGGAAACTGTGTGTAATGTGACATTCCCCTCTTTTCCTCTTCAATTGTTCAAGTAAAATACCTGATATTGTCTTTGGAAGTAATCTTCCATTCCCCCCAAACCCCGTGGGGTCGATTAGAATGACAACCTCCCTCCCATGCAGTCTCCAGTCTATTCCAGTTTAACATCGTTTCTACCTTCTCTTGTAGTCCTCTGTTCTAGGCAGTTAAAGCAGGTAAAACCATTTACCACCCACGGAGAGTAGGAGTGTGTTTGTGTTGTGTTAATCATCTACATCCTGCTACGACGGGAGAACACTTCTTTTCTTTCATTTACTGGGCGCAACAGGCCAACGTGAGAACAGGAGTTTTTGATTTTGAATACAATTTTGGTCAAAATAAAAAATATACTACTTCATTAGACGTAGGAAAGGCCTGATTAAGGGTTGAGGCCGCCCTAGGCTAATTAATACGTGTAGAAACCCCGCTCCGCAATCCCACCCACCAACCCCAACCATACTGTAATGCAACCAATACATGCATAGGTCCTACATGTATTAAAAGTGTTATTACATGTTTTAATGTAATGTTGAGTATATTATTAATTATTATTATCATCATCATCACCGCGTCTTACTACCCGTTCGGGTTGTACGCACTTACGCTAATGTGTAATGGTAGGGTGATTGTGAGATGAAATGGAGGACCTACAGTTTAACGTGGGATCCGAACCATGGTGGAGGCCTGGCATTCCTCACATTTACAAGTTGTGATTAATACACGTCTTGTCAGAAGTGAAGGAAGGGTTTGTTAATCAGATAAATCTGTGCTGGGACTTAGGATTGAACCCTGGACCCTAGCACAGAAGTCTGACACCTTACCCCTAGACCACCAGGTCACCGACTATTAACTATGTGACACTTAAATTTAACACTGAATCGTTTTCATTTCAGATTATCAAATTAAAATATTGTAGCCTTTAAATTAGAAATTCAAGTAGCCTTACATTAAAATAAGAATCCTAATGCCTTATAATATTATTATTTAAGGTTTCATTTCTACTTTGGGAAACAAATTTTATCTTATATTATAATATTAATTACAGTTTTTCTTCATTCAACATTTCTCTCGCGCCTAGGGTGACCTGGTGGTCTAGGGGTAAGGTGTCAGACTTCTGTGCTGGGGATCCGGGGTTCAATCCTCGGTCCCGGCACAGATCTATCTGATTGCCAAACCCTTTCTTCACCTCTGACAAGATGTGTATTAATCACAACTTGTGAATGTGAGGAATGCCAGGCATCCACCGTGGTTCGGATTCCACGTTAAACTGTAGGTCCTCCATTTCATCCCATAATCACCCTACCATTACACATTAGCGTAAGTGCGTATAACCCGAACGGGTAGTAAGACGCGGTGCTGCTAATAATAATAATAATAATAATCTCTCGCGCCTCAATAAAAAAAAAACTTGTGGCCCAAAATGTGACCCTCCAACACACAAATCTCGCGCCCTAGGCTGCAGCCTAATCAGGCCCTGGGCGTACGTAGCATTTGAAATATGGTGACAGAATGATGTTGACAATATCATGAATGGAGATGGTATCAAATACAGAATGATGAGAAAACCTGATGAAGAAAGGAAACTTTGAAAAATAACTTACATTTTTTTTAGCGCCGCGTCTTACTACCCGTTCTGGTTATACGCTTATGTACTAATTACACTAATGGGGTAAGGATTGGGAAGGCTTAATTAGAAGAAATGTACCTGAATCTGCCTGGAGGGAGAGTGGAAAACCATTTAGGGGAAAACCACCCTCAATGCACCCGACCGGGATCGAGCCCCGATCTCCCCGTCTTCGGCAGTCTAGTCCAACACGAGAGTAGCGCGTTAGACCACGCGGCCACCGAAGCGGGTGATAACATAAATTAAAGATCACAAATTGAATCTTAGGACTGATTTATTCCACACTTTTTTTATGATTATAAAATAAAGATAATTAATAATTCAAGTTGAGTTGGAGTGACTGCGTGAGCGTGTCTTTATGTTGGTACGATCGCGAACGTCTTAACAAACGTCCAAACTGTGATTGCCTGTGTGTGTGATCTCGAGCTGTTTTGTTTTTAAATGGCTCCCGCGAGGGCTTCGCTTTCACTGTCACTTAAAAAATTGCAACTCTGTTCGAGGAGATCTTTTACAAATATTGTTCCTGTTCTTTATTGCTAGTTTTTGATGACCATAAATACTAAAAAACCCACACAATATAGGTATATATTGTACCCTTAGTTTAGAAGGGGATACCAAGGGACGCTTCAGTACGTCCTTCATTAAAACTCATAACTCTTGCTAAAGTTAACATGAAATATATGTTATGTTTCAATTTGGAAGGGAGAAATTCAAGAGGGAGATAAAGATCGAAGTACACGAATCAGATAGCGAACGATGTCGGCAGAAGAAGGTACAAAGATGGACAAAAAAAATTACCTGAGATAAACAAATGTGCTGTGCATTAAACCAATCTCAAGATTGATGACATAATAATGATGATATACGTAAGTTTAGTTTAATTCTATACGATATTTTAAAAGTCACGTTAATATTCCGCGATGCCGATAACAAATTTAAAATAACTATTGATAACTTTTTTTTAGCACCGAGTCTTACTACCCTTTCGGGCTATACGCATATGTACAAGTTACTTTAATGTGTTAGGGATGAGGAAGGTAGAACTTATAGGAAGTGTACCCGTATTTGTGTGAAAGGAGTGTGGTAAACATTTCATTTAGTCGGTACGCCCGACCGGTATTCGAACCCCGACCCGGTGGCCACCGAAGCGAAGTTGAAAATTAAACTAAACGTATCCATCGAAGCGATTTAAAAAAGCATATTTTACCCAACATGTTTTTGGTTACTTAAACTGTAAACATATTTTCCTTGACCCATGTACCAGCCCTTAAAATATGAACAGTGAAAAAATACAATTAATAATTGTATATATTTGTGGGAAAATAAATAAAAAGGTGAAATTATTCATCTTAATTTTTTTTTTACAATTAATTTTCTTTTCACCGCTTCTTAGAATTCGTCCAGGATCTAAGAACTACGACAATTCGCGGGAAACGCTCTTAAAACTGTGCTAATTTCAAAGTTGCGTGATTTTCTTTTACAATTAACTAGAGCCTACTCTAAAGTACTAAGTCGAAACTGTAACAATCCCCGATTTTTTTATTAAATTACTTGTTGGTTAATTTTCTACAGTGCTGCGGTTGCTTAACCAACACGCAATAAAAATCAGAAATTGATATAATTCGAGCTGTTGATTTTCAGTATTCATAAAGGCTGAACTATTTGTTTGAAACAAACTTTTCTATAACAATCAACATGTAATAAAAATCAGGAATTGAATACAATTCTGAGTTGATACTTTTCAGATCCTTCAATTAACTATACTTTAATTGAATAAATTATTTTATAGTGTAGGCCTACCACGCTTGTTCGTTTAGGATCACGGTAATGTGAACATATTTTCGTGAAATAATAGATTTTTTCCCAAGAAAATCGCGAAGTAATCTAGTAAAAAGATGCACTGATATATAACTACCTCAAATCTCGAAATACCAGGCCATGTAAACGTTTAAGAAACATTTTAAGAACTCATTCCCTTAAAATTTAACAATTTTTTTAAAGACTGAAATCCTCACAGGCGCACAGTCAAATAGTTTGTCTTTATTACTAATGTCTTCTTATCTTTGAGAACAAAATTCTAAAAATGCTACCTAATTAATATACACGTTACTTTTTATGTTCTCAGTAAATTTGGAAATTTTATTTTGGATAAAAAAATATATATCCATGGGCAACTGTGCCTTATTTATTAACACATCTATGCACTCAGATTACCTTATAGATAAACCACTTGAACAAAGAATTAATTTGTTGTGATATTGGAGGAGGAAATCTTGTTCCTTGAACTTGGGCTTCAACTTTAAAAAAATATATCACAATCCCTCAGTAATCCCAGATGAGTTACCGACTCTTTTATTATACCTACGCGGTCGAATATTTGAGCATTATGGGCTGAAAAGAGTTGAAGCAGAAGAGAGTACATCCAAACCACCCGATTTTATAGCGTCGTAAAGTCTTCCAATTAATTTCTTAAGCCAACTTAGAGCTACTAATATGAGTTTATTGATCTAAATCACATGGAGGGACGTGAAAGGTGTCGCATACCAAGTTGTCGGGTGTCACGTAAAGCATGGAATTGAGGAGGGGGGGAGATAGTTGTATCTTAGCTTTCTCCTGGAGCGGCTGGTACTGCCCGAACAGGCCGGTATTTATAAGAACATTCCATCCTGTATCTGAACTGGCGAAAATCGTAGAACTTGTTGGGAAAAAAGAAGTTATGGCACAAGTTTTACTTTCACTCTCAAACACTTATAAATATATTATAAGCCTACTCATAAATATATATATATTACATATATATGGCTGCATTTTAGAACATTAAATACTGTCACCCTTTTCGGTGTCCGAATGGTCCGACGCGCTACTCTCGCAGTAGACTAGACTGCCGATGACGGGGTCATCGAGGTTAGAATCTAGGACGGGCGTACTGAGGGTGGTTTTCACAAAATGGTTTTCCACTTTCCCTCCACGCAAATACGGATACACTTTCTATAAATATAACCTTCATACTCCCTAAAACCATTAGCGTAATTAGTAGGCCTACCTACATAAGCGTATAACCCGAACGATTAGTAAGACGCGGTACTAAAAAAAAAATTGTCACAAATTTTAAGTAAAAAAATCTAAACTTTTTAGTCTTTTTTATATCGAAATTCAGAAAAATTAAATTTGATATGGAAATTTTGTGTTGAAGTCACTTTCGTAATTTGATGACAAATGGTGTTCATAAGCCTTGACCTCTCGGGTGTTTGTTCCTTCTCGAATGAAAAAAAAACCTGTTCAAACAATATGGTGCTTCTAAAAATTGCACATATTTGGTCTGCAAGTTTAACCATTTTTGGGGGTCGATATTTGGCAAGTAAATAGTCAAAATTTGGTGCAACAACCTCACTTGGTAGATTTCCCCAAATGTCATAATTACCACGTTCATAATAAGATGAAATGTACTGCATTGTTTGTTGGTTCATTAAAAGGTCCACGGGCTACATGGAATCATGGATCGGGCATTTTATGACAATTATTTTTAAATTCGATAGATGTCAATAATATTGAAATAATAATGTAATATACTGATTATTTAAAACTCGCTTTAGACTGGTACTGCACAATTAATAAATTGTTTTACAAACCAACAATGTAAACCTTTAATAAATAGAAACCTGATCCGGTGGCCGCCTGGTCTAAGGCGTAACACTCGCAGTAGACTAGACTGCCGATGGCAGGGAGTTCGGGGCTCGTATCCCGGTCGGGTGTACTGAGAGTGATTTTTCCTAAAAGGGTTTTCCGCTCTACCTCCACGTAAATGTGGGTACACTTTTTGAATGCAACCTTCCTCATCCCTGGCTCATTAGAGTAATTAGTATATATGCGTACAGCCTGAACAGATAGTAAGACGTGGCGCTAAAATAAAAAAGTTGTTCTAAGCTTTAAAATAACAACCACACCTAGTAAAAAGGGGGACAGCAGTAACCATCTTGTAGAAGTTTTATTGTTTTCGATAACGTCTGATTGTTGTGTCTATTCACTTGCAGCAAGCTATAAATTATTCTAGTATAGTCTGTTCACCATAGGAAGGAACTACTAGAAGCTTATTTTGAAAGTTCATATCATTACTTGAACTATTTTCATGTATTCAAACGTCAAGTAAATGGTTCTGTAACTTTCATTAATTTTTGACATCTATTAAATGCATTTGATAACCTTTTGTCAAAGTTTATGTTTCTACCTTAATTTGTATTATAATATTAACCATTTTTCCTAAAGAATTCTCACCCATCCGGAGAATCTAGAGATTCTTAAAGCTTCTGGAAAAATCATGGAAATTAAAAAATGTGTTAAAATTCCTTGGAAAGACCTAAACATTTTCTTCTTCTTCATCATCATCATCATCATCATCATCATCATCATCATCATCATCATCATCATCATCATCATCATCATCATCATCATACATCATCATCTGGTTCCAGCGTGTGGCCGGGTCAGTTTAGTAAAATGCCTCCATCTTTCTCTATTCTTCCACCATTCTTCCTCCTTTAATTTATTCCATTCTTCTCTACTCACTTGCAAACTTGCTGTTATCTGCTCCTTCCAACTCGTTCTTGGCCTTCCTTGTGGTCCTTTTCCTACATACTTCATTTCCAACATTTTCTTTCGTATTCTCCCCTTCTCCATCCGCATTATAGGCCAATACCCTCTCAGGCTTGCTTTCTCTACTACCTCATGTAATCCCTCTCTTTTGTATTTGTAAAAATCCTTCTGGTGGAATATATTTTGCATAACTATGAGGATTAATTCTGCTAAACCTTATTAACACTGCTAAAAAAAATTATGTTCGAAATTGCAGGGTAAAATTTAGAATAAACACAAATAGGAGTATCCATAATTTTTTATACTCTTGTAGACCTTTATGTGCAAAATTTAATTATTATGTGTAGTTGAACTAAAAAATTTGTCATTTAATACAATATTTTTGCCCAGAAAAAATTTATATTTTATCTAAAGAGTTTTGGGTGTTCTTAAAAAAAATGGCAACCCTGTTCTTATCCTGATCAGACTACCATTCGATGCTAAGGCTAGCTCATTAAACAACTCGGTTCCTCTTGACACACTCGTAAAAAGAATCCCGCTGGAAAGAGAACTTGGGAGAATTTGAGCGTATTCTTTTATTCGCAGGGTGAGGAGGTCCTTTTTGTCGGTGTCTTATAAAGTGGCTGGAGGATCCCATAAAACCGCTTGGGGAAGTTTTAATGAGCTTTCTTGGGCAGTTTGCTGCAAACTTTCATTCCGCCAGACGGCATTAGAATATTATTAGGAGCCGCAAATTGGCAATGGAAATTAAAAGGGGCTTTTTTTCTTTTCTTTTCGAACTCTAGGACGCGATTTCTGGCTCGGGGCAAGTAGGTCTGCAATTATTATATCATCTGATTTAACAGTTCAGAAAAAGTGAATTTTATGGAACTACGGGCTTGTATAAGACCAAAAAAAAAAAAAAGAGAGAGAGAGAGTAAAGGCTAGTGTGGATCAAAATCCGATCTCTCGAAGTAAAATCAGGTGTATCAACAGCTTCTACCCTTGCGGATAAAGAGGTGAATAACAACATGTGTGTAACTTTTCACGATTTTATGAGTAAGTCCCTTTAGCCCTCAGCCGGTGGAAAAAAAAGTGTTTAATTCAAACCCAGTGTAGCGTAATAGGCAGTTCAGATATAAGCGCTTTCCCGACCCTTAAATTCTCATCAGTGGACACGTGGACTAAACATTAAATTTTTCTTGTCTGGTTTCCCGGCGACGAGTCGGAGTTCCTGTCCGGTGTATTGATGGTGTTCACCTCCCCCCGCCCCCCCTCTCCTAAATCCCGTTTCCTCTAAATTTCTTCCTCGTTCCGAACCCATCAGTGTAAATATGCGGATAGCCGGACAAGTTTTATTTAATTCATATAATCTTTTTATTCATGATAAATGGGCGGCAGATTTTGATTTATAAATCTCATACAAATTTTGTTATTATTCGGCTCTTTTTATATAGACTTGAAATTCAACAAACAAGATCGTATGTCTAGTCGATTGTGTGTAACAAGATACAATAGTATATTTCTGATAGTTACGTTTTATTTGCGTTGTTGAGTAATAATAATTTAATTTTGAAATTAAATAAAATCCATGGTTTCTTGATTAGCCTAATAATAAATCAATTTTAAAATTAAATAAAATCCATGGTTTCTTGATTAGCCTAATAATAAATTAATTTTAAAATTAAATAAAATCCATGGTTTCTTAGATTAGCCTAATAATAAATCAATTTTAAAATTAAATAAAATCCACGATTTCTTGATTAGCCTAATAATAAATCTATTTTAAAATTAAATAAAATCCACGGTTTCTTGATTAGCCTAATAATAAATCAATTTTAAAATTAAATAAAATCCACGTTTTCTTGATTAGCCTAATAATAAATCAATTTTAAAATTAAATAAAATTCATGGTTTCTTAATTAGCCTAATAATAAATTAATTTTAAAATAAAATAAAATCCATGGTTTCTTGATTAGCCTGATAGTAAATTAATTTTAAAATTAAATAAAATCCATGGTTTCTTGATTAGCCTAATAATAAATTAATTTTAAAATTAAATAAAATCCATGGTTTCTTGATTAGCCTAATAATAAATCAATTTTAAAATTAAATAAAATCCATAGTTTCTTGATTAGCCTAGTAATAAATCAATTTTAAAATTAAATAAAATCCATGGTTTCTTAGAAACAAATGTCAATAAAGATAATAATCATTAACCTACATTTTTTTACTTGTAGGTATTCGACCTAGAATTCCCGTGGATGAATATTTATTTATTCATCTATTCTAGGATATCAAGCGTGCGCACTATATGATCAGATTGATTAAATCACGACATGACTTACAAACTAACTTAATTTCAGAACAGACACAACAACCAGGCCTCCGGCCGTTAATTCATCCTTGTGAAAGAGGAAGCACCAATTCTACCAATGATAAATTTTACGGCGATGCCAGGAATCAAACCCAGGACCCTCATGCCAATAGGCAGACTGAGCTAAGGTGTTGGACGTACACGAATGGCTATGGCTGCCGACTCTTTACAAAATTTAGTTTGTAAGGCATGTGTACCCTGATTTTGGTTGGAAGAACAGTAGAGGAAATTTAAACATATTTTCTTTGCGGCCAACATTGATGACATGTTAATTTATTATGTGTTTAATTTTTTAAGTATTGATATTATATATCAAACGTGACAGCTGCAGATCACATGGCTTGGCGTATGAATATATTAAAATAGTTTTAGTAGCTTTAGTAACTAACTTCTACTGTTCTTCCTACCAAAATCATATTATACAACCCTGTGCTTAGAAAGTTCAAGATAATCACTTAACAAATCTTTTGTTTCAAGAAACATCTTCTGGCTAACTATGATTTTTTAAGTTTATGCTAAAAATATTATTAGTTAGTATTTATTTTTTGTATTAGGGTATTTAACGTTCCCTTTATAAACTAATTTATAATATTAGCACGTGACTTACATACGAACTTAACTCAGAACAGACACGACATTCAATCCCTCACCCACCAATTCTTCATTCTGGAAAGGCTAAACCCCCCCAATTTCACAAACAATGCATTCATCGGCTCATCTGAGAATCGAACCGGAGACCTCAAGCTCAATAAGCATACGTTTGCTACCGACTGAGCTAAGGTGTCAGAGAAATGTTTTGAAAATTAGGTTTCTCTAGGAGCTAAAATTAATCTTCCCCCTGAAATTTTTTGAAAATTAAATGCCCCTATAAGCCATTTGGTATGATCCTAATCTGGCAAATTTTTAAAAATGGGATACTTCTAGAAACTATTTGGAATGGTCATCTCCCAGAAAATTTTTGAAAATAGGATGTCCCTAGAAGCCATTTGCTATGGTCCTTTGCTGACAAATTTTTGAAAACTAACTTTGTCTTGGGGATGAGGTGGGGGCGATTGGCCCATTTGTTCGCCCCCTAACCCCCACCTCTTCCCACCGGGCACGCCACTGTTTTCTTCCTTCTTCCTCATTGTAACTTATACGGTAACATATCCTGTCAGGAGCAAGGTCTGCCAAGTTAATTAGTGACAACGTGCGTGTCGTCCGTTCAAGGTCACTGCCCGTGAAAGCTCGTAAATAAAATCCGTGTTTGGGTTCGAAGTTCGGCGTCCTCTTCAGGTATTTCGTCGTTCTTATCTCTTCGTCAACTCGTTACATGGTCTTACTGATTTTATTTTGTCTGCCAAGATGTGATTATATAACTTGTAATCAATGACTCACATTGTATTTGAGAATAAAAACATTAACTCCAGTTTAAAATAAAATAATTTTACCCAACAATACTGGAACTTAGGGTGATCGAAAACAACGTAGGCCTACGGGAATATATTTGGTCCAAGATGGGATGGAGATTATGGAGAGTGTAGGGGATTAGATAATGATGAGTTACATGCATTGCGCTCATCACCAGACATTGTTAGAGTAATCAAATCTCTCAGTTTACGGTGTAAGGACATGCAGCGAGAATGGAAGAATCTAGAAATGCGTTCAAGGTATTGACTGGGAAACCTAAAGGTGCGTATTCACTTGATCATTTTACTTCGAACGAACAGAACAAGCCGAACACCCCGAACGAGCTCGAACAAATGATACGTCCGAATGCAACAGGTTCTTACTTTGTGCTGTGTGCATTGTCTGACTAAAAAGAATAAAAAGAGGGACAGGAAAATGTGGATAAGACGGCTGTTTTCTAGGTGGCAAATTATAGAACTTTTAAGGGGATTGGGAGAAGGATATTTCCGAAATTTCACCCGAATGTCATCTCAAGACTTTAATGAGATTTTGGTTAACCTTGTCGGCCATAAAATTGCGAAGGACAAAAATTTCCGTAAAGCAATACCAGTGAAGGATCGTTTGGCACTAAGTTACGTTTTTTTTTTAGCAACTGGGGACTCATTTACAGCAAAAACTCCGAACGGCCCGAACAGGTTCGAAAACACGTATCCACTGAGCACAGGCGAACAACTGACTTCCTTTGAGCATTCCCAAAAAACCGACAGTTGTTCGATAACGTTCGGCTCGTTCGGTTCCATTCGGTGTGTGTTCTCGGACAAGTATTCGCTTTTGCATTTTACTCCGAACGAACAGAACGAACCGAACGCGCACGAACGTATGCTCAAGTGAATACGCACCATTAGGGGAAGACCTAGACGCAGTAATACGGGTACTATTCAAACAAACTTACTCATCCTCATCTTTTAATTTAGGGGTTATAATATACAAGGGGCTTCAAACTAACTAATTCATCATTATGAACAGCTTCCAGCCACTGGCTGGGTCTGTTTGCAATATAAGCCTCTCCACCGCCTCCTTTCCTCCCACCACCTTTCGCCCTCCACCTTGGCCGAATCTTCTCCTCCACACTCCTCCTTAGTCCCTTCAGCTATCTGTCCCTTGGTCTTCCTCTCGGCCTCCTACCCCTCACCTTCATATCCAACATCCTCCTTGGCATACTTTCCCTCTATATTCTTCTCACATGGCCATACCACCTTAGGCGTGCCTTCTCTATCCTGTCCTGAACTGGCTCTTCCTTCACTATTCCTCTTACTCTTTCATTTCTCATCCTGTCAAATTTTGTCAAACCGATCCTGCTTCTCAGAAATCTCATTTCATTCGCCTGAATTCTGCTTTTATCTTGATCCTGCATTACCCATGTTCCTGCAGATTGCGTCAATATTGGAAGGTGATAGGTGTTGTAGATCACTCCCTTACATTTACTTGTCTGTCATATCCCTGCTCCAAATCAGTTTCCTCACACTTCTGAAAAATGCCTCCGCTTGCCTTCCTCTCTCACTTATTTCTCTTCTGTTCCTTACACTTTCTTCTACAATACTCCCCAACAAATTAATTAAACAATGTAATTGTCACGTTCGCTCTGTAAAGATAATCAAGTTGAGCATCCCACGTGGAGTGTTATCTGTGTGAGTCACCAGCTGTGTAAATACTTCTCCTGGCACCCAGACAGTCCGCGCCTATAACATGGAACCTGGCAACACCTTCTAAACAAGTTTTGTAACATCTCAAGAAGGGGGGGGGGGGGGGGAGCCCGTCTTTCTCCCCGTTTGGGCAGTCC
>CABFWO010000771.1:194389-212958 GCA_902155825.1 Timema genevievae
TTAACATGTACAATTTAATCAATTATTCCATATGACAATTATCTGTTAAATTACATATGTGGTAACAATTTTAAATCACATTATATATTGGAATGTTTATCTAGTCTTTTGTCACTACATATGCATTAATATATGTCTCACATGTTTATCAATTATGTCACATAGGATTACTGTATTTTTCTATTTCCTAAATAATAGATTTGACTGATCCTAAACAACTCTTTTTACAATCAATTGATATAACAATTTTATAAGGTTATGTATTTTAGGATTACTGTAATTCTGTTTGTTTATGTTTTCCTTGAGTACTAATGTGACTATTTTTTAAAATATTTTAAAACTCAAATTTTATCCTTTATTGGTGCATTGTAATTTGGTATAATTCTCATATCTTAATGACCAATTTATTAAACTGACTAATATAACAATTTCTATTTACTCTTCTAAACTTTAACCCATTTTTCCATTAAACTTTCTTCTCAAGTTTTCATATTGCTCGTTCCTTACAAAAAGTATCTGTATCAATTCTCCTTACTAAATTAAAATGAACATAAACGCAATCCTTTTCATAAGACAAAATTATTAGCGACCCCGGGCAGTAATTGTTGAGGTTTTTTTTAAAATATTCTAGTGTCGGGTATTTGAGCAGTTTAGGATCGAATGAGAAATATAAATAATTAACATATATTTATTGTAAAAAATGCATACATGGAGCTATATTTAAAATTATTAATAACATTTTAATAATTTACCAACTTTATATAACTATGCAGATACCAATGTAAACTATTAATTTATCTTAGTTAAATACACGATTGATTATTAAAATTGTGTTCGTGTAATCATGCTGGATGACGTTTATTTCTGCAATAAACTAAAGTATATATAGACTAGAATGAAAGGCCATAGTGTAATCTAATTTTAATATGCAGTCCTAAAGTAAATAATGAATTTACTCACGCTTGTCAAGGTTTTCTGTGACCTCCCGTTTAAGAACCTGTTGTCTATAGCAGTATTTCTCAATCTTTTAAAAAACAACCTTTTGATACATCTTCTATATTTCGCGGGACACCTGTTCCACTGTCATTTACGTCGATGGCTGTTCCCCCTCCCCCCGTCAGTTTCCAAGGAAGTGGAATGTTTTCTGGTTTCGCGACTGTTGAGCAGGCCAAGTTTTTGATTGGGTTCGACAATAAAATATTCTTCCCTCTGTAAAACAAAAGGCGAGGAGTGGCCCGATGTGACTCATTGGGACGTTCCTAAACATGGGTAGAGGGACAAGATGCTGCTGCCAAGCTGTCTCAGGGGCACACAGCGACTACAGAACTTATAAGACAAATATTTAGGATTAATTTGACTGTGATCAGCAATTTGGGATTATTTGTAACATACACTTGAGTTATTCTACACTCGGTGACAATCTCTGAGGGAAGTGCAGGTCTTATGGAGGAAATATTGCCTTCTCTCTCCCTCAGCTACACTAGGTGTCAAACTTTGAGAGAACTGAAAGTCTTATGGAATAAATATTGTATCCTCTATACCTCGACTATACTCGGTGACAGCCTATGAGAGAACTGCAATAATAATACTAATACTTAGCACCGCGTCTTACTACCCGTTCGGGTTATACGCTTATGTACTAATTACGCTAATGGGTTAGTAATTGGGAAGGTTGAATATAGAGGAAGTGAACTCGCATCTACGTGGAGGGAGGGTGGAAAACCCTTTAGGAAAAACTACCCCCAATTCACCCGAGCGAGATTCTAACCTGGATCCGTCCTCGGTGGTATAGCTCAGCACGAAACCAGCCCGTTAGCTAACTACGCCAGCGAGTAGGGTGAGAGAACTGCAGGTCTTATGTAGGAAATATTGTCTTCTCTCTAGCTCAGCTATATTCGATGACAACCTCTGAGTGAACTTCTGGTTTAAAGGAGAAAATATATCACTCCCTTTATTAGCTGTTTCTAAATCTCTCTACTCACCGGTTGCTAAGAAAGGAGTCCGGAAGTTAGGATAGGAAAGTTCTGGTGGCATCGACGACTCGGCGTTGAAAGATTAGTTCTATTTGAAGAAAAACAAAACATCTCAATACATGCATTTCCCTCTCAGACTGTAAAGGATCCATCCATGGCTCACTGAAACACTTTGTTCTCGTTACCATGGTATCGGAGATCCGCGCCGCGCTCGATTAATTTTTTAATTAGATTGTTTTTCATTAGAAGAGAATTTAACACAAAATACCTGAATGCCATTTAAAAAGAGGTGAAAGAGTATATTTCCCACTATGAATTAAGGCGCATTTAAAAAGAAAACAGAAATAATACAAAGCAGCCATTTTGTTGGGAAGAAAACTTTTTGTTTGGCTAAATAAATTTGATGTTACTTTGCACATATGGTTTAAGATTTCTGCCCAAGTCATCGTGTTCCGCTTCTCAAAACCAGTCCTGGATAGTCGCATATTTACACTAATGGGGTAGGGATGAATAAGTTTGAATTTTAAAGGCAGTGTGCCCTCATACGATGGTGTCGGGTTCCTCCACTGAGCCTCAGGTGGTCTCATTGCATAGCCTAGTTCCTCCACGACACCTCAAGGAAGGAATTATAAGTAGTCCGAGTGTAATAGCCTAATTCCTCCACGACACCTCAAGGAAGGAATTATAAGTAGTCCGAGTGTAATAGCCTAGTTCCTCCACGACACCTCAAGGAAGGAATTATAAGTAGTCCGAGTGTAATAGCCTAGATTCCCAAGGAAGGGATTATAAGTAGTCCGAGTGTAATAGCCTAGTTCCTCCACGACACCTCAAGGAAGGAATTATAAGTAGTCCGAGTGTAATAGCCTAGTTCCCAAGGAAGGGATTATAAGTAGTCCGAGTGTAATAGCCTAGTTCCCAAGGAAGGGATTATAAGTAGTCCGAGTGTAATAGCCTAGTTCCTCCACGACACCTCAAGGAAGGCATTATAATTAGTCCGAGTGTAATAGCCTAGTTCCCAAGGAAGGGATTATAAGTAGTCCGAGTGTAATAGACTAGTTCCTCCACGACACCTCAAGGTTCTATAGTTGTCTTTTTTTTAACAATAGACCTATATCCCTTATCACGTTTAAACCGTTTGGGTTTTGGGGTGTGATTAGAACATATTAGAGCATCAGAGAATTCCGGTAAAAGTAGAGAAATTCGGCTATGGAATTGTTGAATGTATAATAGGATTCTGTTAGGAAGGACCGTATTTAACAGTTACAAAAGTAACTGAAACAATTTTAATATACTCTTAGGTCAATTCATGTTATTTGCAACTGTCAATTTTGATAAATATGATCAATACCTTTAAAATAGTATTAGAAATATAGTAACATGTTATCAGTGTTGACCGCAAAATAATATGTTTCTATTTTATGAACGGTTCTTCTTATGAAAATTGGACTAAACAAGTTCGTAGAGGAACTCGACCCCGCTGTGTGCTAGGGCGGGGTGGAGATAAACACCCGTATACCCGGCCCTGGATCTGTCACAGTCAAACCAGCCGGGTCGAGACTGGTGCCTTTGCCCGCGTACTTCAGAGGGCGACGTCGTCTGGGAGGTCCGACCTGAACAAGGAAGATGCGAGAGAAGTGGTGTGTGATGAGGTAACCAGGTACGCTGACTCACGTACCGTCGCCCTGAATGCCGTATTGTATAGTACACACCTCTCTACTACAACTACAGGTTACATCGTGACGCTGAACGTTGAGTCACGCGCGTGTTGCACGCCGGTCACTGCGCAACAATACCTATACTTCTAGTGAGGTGAACTACAGGTCACGGAACGAAAATAAGTGATCAGGGATAGATTGTTCGTCTGGAGCTGAGTGACACAGTTCTTTCCTATCAGAAATACATTTATTTACAATGAAATTATTATTATTAGCACCGCGTCTTACTACCCGTTCGGGTTATACGCACTTACGCTAATGTGTAATGGCAGGGTGATTGTGAGATGAAGGTGAAGGAAGGGTTTGGCAAGCAGATAAATCTGTGCCGGGACCGAGGATTGAACCCCGGACCCTCAGCACAGAAGTCTGACACCCACAATGAAATGATCCTAAATAACTTTTTTATTTTTTAACACTGCGTCATACCCGTCCGGGGGTCATCTGAAAACTTACGCAACTGGGTTAGGGGATGAAGAAGATATAAATCAAAATAAAGTGTATCAGCATATGCGTGGAGGAAGAGTGGGAAACCGTTTAGGAAAAATTATGTCACTACACCCGACCGAGACTATAAACTCCTTCGCCCCCTTTCCTTAAGGTGAGATGAAAGGGGACGCGAGAAAAAGCCCGCGTTTTTTGAATTTTTTTTTATGGGAAAACATATTTTTTGACAAAAAAATAATAAAATATTGCTCCAGTACAAACATTGAATTTAATTTTCTTCACATGGTAACCTCAAAATTTCTTGAATATCTGTCAAAGGTGTTCTGGAATTTAATGACAACTTTTTATTTCATTTAAAAAGTTTCTCATCGAATGCCGCTATGCTCATGACAGTTATTCAGGAACTTCTGGTATCAACATGTGAAGAAAATTGAACTCTTTGTTTTTACTGGAGCAATATTTTATTTATTTTGGACAAAAAAAATGTTTTGTCATAAAAACTGCAAAAACTCGGGTTTTTCTTCGCGTCCTCTTCTATACCACCCTAACCGGTAAAACAGACGAGACGAGAATGATGCCTTTTAGTCACGTACTCACCGTTTAGCGTCAGTGTATAGCATGGTGGAACCACAGCACAGATTTTCTGACTCGTATTGAAGTACAGTTAAATTTTCATAGGAAGACAGATAAGTTACTAGATCTGCTTTCACGTAGCCATACGTCAAGTCACATGATCTGCAGATGTCACTAATGATAGTTATCAATACTTATAAAATGTCGATAATAATAATAATAATAATAATAATATGGTAAAAAGTTATCAATATTGACCACAAAATAAATTTGATTTTTTTAAAAATTGTTCTTTCTTTAAAAATTATACTGTACCAATCATTTCATATATTACGTGGCACACAAGTAGTACTTTATTATTGAACGTTTTTCGACGCATAAACACTAGAACCTCGTTAATCCGGATTAATTGGGACCGAAGCTTGTTTGGTTTAGCGAAAATTCGGATCTAGTGGGAAAATACAGGGCTACAGTATTTTCACGAATCTTAAATTACGGTTGAATGAGTTTAGTCAAATTTTCATTTGTTTAACAGATGTATAGCACGTAATTGGTTCTGTAATTAGTTTTAGTTACAGGAAACCACATTGTGTTGACTATAACATGTAAATGTTAACTCAAGCATATATTATCAGTTATCACTGCTTTTTACCATTTTATTTTAACTTTGAGCCTGTTAACCAATAAAAATATATTGCATCTGACTTAATTAAATTATTCCCCCCACCCCTGTTTTCAGAAAAGTGTGTTTAGTTTATCCGGAATTCCGTTTTATCGGGGTTCGGTCTAATGGCTTTTGTTCAAAGCAATTTGATCCCAACTATTTTAGAGCTTCTAAAAATAAATTTAAAACAGCCATTGATCATATCCATATGTTTTGTTACTATATTTTTCTTACAGCTGTCAGAGCACAAAGGTTTATGGGCTTGACAAATGAATATATGAATGTAGAATTAATAACGGTTTGAACTTTCCATATAAGTTTTTGAATAGCGGCCCAATCATCCAAATCAAGTATCATCAAGATTTTATTTTATATGTAAGTGGGCCTATATTATAAATTATTTGGGAATATTACGAATGGCTTAGGTGAGCGGTTAACATTCCTGACTTCAAGAAGGCAGATGCTTGACCCCAACAAGATGAATATTGGGAAGGAATTTCTTCCTAAGTTGTGATTTTTAATCATCTCTTCATTAAAAGGCTTGAAATTAAATCCTGTCACCTGGTTCGGTGGTCGAATAGCTTAAGCAGTCACTCCAGCTTTAGACTGGATTGCTGATCACTGGGGTTCGAATCCCGTCGGGTGTAGTGAGGGTGATTTTTCCTAAATGGTTTTATTTGTATGCTGTGCTCGCCCAATCTTTATGATGTTAATTAAATCCTCTGAAATGTTTAATTTTTTTACCAGCTTACCGTAGAGCCCCCACGCAAATGCGGGTACACTTCCTCAAAGTTAATTCTTCCTCACATTTACCACATTATTGTAACTAGTGCATAGCCGGACTGATAGTAAGACTCGATGATAAAGAAAATTATGTTACCACTGCCTAAATCTCTCTAAGTCCTAAGTCATATCCATCTATTTCTCGTATTCCAATTAGTATGAACGTCTTAATGTGCAAATAGCCTAATCTAGGTTTTATTGCGAATACAATCAAGCCAGTAAAAAAAAACTAAATTTTTTTCAAGGATTTAATTTAACATCACAAAGACTGGGCGAGCACAGCACATAAATAAATATTTATAGTTTGATAAGAGCCACACTCTGTAAGCTACAGTCATAAAATATGCCGCATGTACACACATATATGTATATATTTCTCGCTAACTGAGCTAATAAGCTAAGATATAATTGCCGGCTAGGGTGCAATTCGGAGAGATTTTATTACGGACGTACAGATGTGGTTCAATTTGTCCTCCGCGTGTCAGCTGGCGAACTCTTAGGGTGGTATTCTGTTCCTGCCCTTTCCCAACCCTGTGGAAAACCCTTGCCATTGGCTCGTTTATCTCCCCTACCACCGGCTGAATCCTCCCTTTCCCCCACATAATTACTTCCATTAAGGCCACAAGGCTAAAATTCAATCAACAAAGACGGTTCAATATGAGCCTAATCTGTGCATTAGGCTCCCCTTTATTTTGGAGCAATCGGTTTTAACTATTATTTTTTTTGCATCACGTCTTACTAACCGTTTGAGCTATATGCATCTATACTAATTACTTTAAAGTCTTAAGGGTGGGTGATAATATCTATCAAAATTAACGGCTGCAGATAACATGACTTTATGTATGAACATATTAAAATTGTTTCAGTAACTTTAGTAACTAACTTCTACTGTTCTTCCTACCAAAATCATACTATACATTAATCGATGAATGCATGGACGCTATTGTAACAATTAAAAAAAAAGTTTGAAATCTTTAATAATAGGTTTGCCCAAAAATTACAGAGCGTCTGGCCTGTCGTCGGGCTTTACTATGATTCCTGAATTTTTCTAGGCAATTTTTCGCTTGGGTACAACGACCATTATGACATCATTATGAATAAATATAAGTGAGGAATATTTGTGGCGATTTGTTAGCAAATTATTTATTTGTCGAACGAAGCGCATTTTCATTCTAGTCTGCGTTATTCAAAGGAATTGCGACGATACACTCCCATTTTTCAATTTTCTGACAACTAGAAAAGTTTATTTTTACGTTTTCATATGTCAAGTCATTTTACCTGCAGCTGTCACTTTAGATATATATTATTAGTAACTATAAAATAGTACTAGTAATATAGTAAAATGTTATCAATGTTGACTGCGAGAATATTAGAGGACAGTCAACACTCTCCTCATTTGTGAAGGGTTTTCACTCTGTTTGGAGGGCAGTGTGTATGAATGGAACTTCACTTGTATTGTCATGAAGAGGGTCCTTTCCGGTCCACCCTCGGTAGTATTATTACCACAGAGCTGGTTCCCAAAGTAACCTTGCACCAAACACTTGCTTGGTGTTGCCACCGAGTTTCCGTACCAGTTCTTCCAGGGTATCAATCTATTTACTACAATATACATAAGATTTAAGATACCTGACAAGAAATATATTTAAATACTTTTATGTTACGTATTTTTCTACCCGTTCGGAATGTAATACACACAGTATTTACACCAATGATTCTCAAGGGATGCCGCGGTTGTTCTCTAGGGGTCCCCGTGAAAACATTAGGAAATAAGTGTCCACAAGCATTGCGTCAAAAAAATATTAATACTAATTTATTGTTAATACAGTCAATTTTTTATCACGAAATATTATTTTAATTTTAATTTCACCCTCTGTTGAGGGTTTTATTAACTAATGAGTGGAAATAAGGACGCTTCATATCAAGAAATCCGCGAAACAGATATAATTCAGGAAAGGTTACTGCCCTGTTATAAAGCTTTAAAAACACTGTTTCACACGGATGGAATAAGGACGATAAAGGTACACTTTTAGTGACTGTTGTACCTGAATCTGCGGGGAGGAAAGGAGGGAAAATATTCCATAACTAACATCTCAGTATGCTTGGCCGGGATTCTAACCCAGACTTACCTCTTACAGTACCTGTTATTTTAAAATACAAAACACACCAAAGAGAAATTTCTTTACTTGCGAGGTTTCACTTGTAAGCGGTTTGAAGCACGGCAACACTGCGGTATAAAAAAACAAAACATAAAACACCCAACATAAACACAATAACCTCTTTCAAAACTGTCCAAGAAAGACTTGTGTTGGTATCCTACTGTAGAGTTCGGTGTTTTTAGTGTTGCAATACTCTCCAAACTTTTAGTTTACACACGTGCAAACACATAGTAAATACATTGGTGAATATGTGAGAATGGCAGAAACAAAAGTCAACACGTCGTTAACAAATGAACTGACATAAACGCATGCTTTGACCATCATACAAAGATCCCTTTCAAAACGAGGCGTAGCTCGTTGTGTCTTTGTCTTTATTTGTGCACTCTATCTTACTACTCATTCCGGTTATTCGCATATTTACACTATTTGGGCTGGGAATAAGGAAGTTTTTAGGAAATCTACCTACATTTATGTGGAGGGAAAACATTGAAACCATTTAGGGAAAAACCACCCTAAATACACCCTATCTGGATTTGAACCTCGATCTCCGTCATCAGCAGTCTAGTATATTGCGAGGGTGATGCCTTAAACCATGCGTCCACAGAAGTAGGGGGCTATTATCTTGATACGAAGTGGTCTGGACAGGATTTATTTAATACTCCGCCCATCATTTTTGAATGATTTTGGAACATACACTTGTATAGGTCTACTAATAGAATTGGAATGAGGGATCTAAATTTTAAAGTATGTGGCCCCTGATTTGCATGGTGGGAGAGTAACTAACCATTTAGTGGGGGGGAGGGGGGACGACCCCACTAATACACCTGGTCGAGAATCGAGACTTGACCTTCCCCGAGACTGGCGCCTTTGTCGCATGCACGCCGTGGGGGGCAACCACAAAAAACTAGTTATAAAAATTGAAATCAAAGATTATAATGTAATTTTTACAACCGAGAGAGCTATAGTAGGAATTCGGTAGGAAGGATGTATGGAAAAAAATACAAACATTTTTACACGGCCATCAATGATAAAATTTTACTTTATTATTCATTCTATCTATATAAAAAAGTGACAGCTGTAGATCACATGACTTTACGTAGACTATAAAACTTTGAACATTCTTTTAGTATTTTTTATAACTTAAAAAAGTTTCATCCTATATATATTTATTTATATTTAGCACCGCGTCTTACTACCCGTTCGGGTTATACGCTTAAGTACTAATTACGCTAATGGATTAGGAATTGGGAGGGTTGAATTTAGAGGAAGTAAACCCGAATTTGCGTGGAGGGAGAGTGGAAAACCATTTAGGAAAAACCACCCCAGTTCACCCGACCAAGATTCGTACCGCGATCTCTCCGTCCTCGGCGGTCGAGCTCAACACGACTAGCGCGTTAGCCAACTACGCCACCGAGGCGGGTTTCATCCTATATAAATCGGGTTGTAGCTCAGTACTAAAGCTAAGTTACCGAGGGATTTCGTCATATTTTATAATAGTTCAATCGTTATATATTGTTATCTGCTACCTGAGGGGTGTAAGACCTGTGGTGCACAAAATAAAATTAAACAAAACTATATAATTTAAAGATGAATGTCACCCGCTTCAGTGGAAGACTGGTATAAGGTGTTACTCTCGTGTTAGACTGGTCTGCTGATGACGAGGTCAAATCATGATTCGAATCCCGGTCAGGTCTACTGGAATTTTTTTTCCCCTAAATTGTTTCCCTCTCTTCTTCTACGCAAATGCGGGTAGAGTACCTCTAAAATGATCCCTTCCTCATCTCTACTCCATTGGAGTAATTATCATATTAAGCGTGTAAGCTGAACAGGTAATAAGACACGGTGATTAAAAAACGCAACACATGAATGTCAAATGTCATCGGCAAATCAGACAAGACGATTATTATCATCTTTGTGCCCAAAATAAATGGATACAGGTGTATTTTTTAAATTGTAGTTCTTATAATATTTGTATTGCAACATAAACGGCCCAGTTTCGATCCTCCAAATCTCGCTCCTGTTCTCGTGTGAAACGAGTGCTACCGCCAAAGTTATTTTCACAAGCACATGTGGAAAATAATCTCGACAGGACTTTCAATTACATCAGAATGCATACTCAACTGAGTGCTGTTGTTCACTTTTGTGACACATTCCCGCACGCACTCATGCGTAGCTTGGCGTAAAACGAACGTGAGAACAAGGCTCATATATTGGATTCCCTTCACCAAAAGATACTTGGTGTAAATCAAGGTATACAGACTTTACAAGGTTGGCTTATAGACAGACTGAATAATCTGTACAATAAATTTATATTTGTGATTACCCGTTTCACTGGCCAAATGGTCTAAGGTGTCACTCTCATGCTATACTGGCCTGCTTAAGACGTGGAGAATGGTGTTCGAAACTAGGTCGTGTTTTTTCCCTAAATGGCTTCCCACTCTTCCGCGCAAATTCGGGTAGATTACCTCTAAAATGCTTCCTTCCTCATCCCTACCCTATTAGAGTAATTATCATATATGCGTATAACCTGAACAGATAGTACATAGTAACACGCGCTGTTAATATATAGGCCTACTTTATAGTGTATATATATATATAATACTAGGAATTTTTTAAATATAATTACTGACTTATGATCTTTGAGGTAATGTATTGAAAGTCAGCAACTCGAAGGTTGGTTTGATGTTCTCCCTCATCCACCTAAAACAAACAATGTGTGCATTTTAGCCCTTCGGGTGGCTGGTGCTGCCCGCCCACTCCATCTGGGAGAAAGCATATTCACTAGGGAAGTCACGAATAATTGCGGTGATTACCCGTTGCCTTCCGCAACTGAATTTTTATGAGAGACAGAGAAAATGTCTACAGATCTTGCCGAAAAGGCACCACATACTATGTCGTTCAGGAAACTTTTACATGCCACAAGTTGATATGTGACCGAAGGCTTTTACTTCCCCTTCGAAGGAAGTTGTGATACGTGTTTTAATCATTCGGTTGGCTGGGTTCGAACCCGTGAACTTTGGATATTAGCCCATGGTGCGAGCACTTTAACCTTAATACCACCGATGTCGATTACGATATCAAACAAAATAACTGATCCTGAATGTTTCGCCCACACCGTCATCGGAAAACTGGACTAAATGAGCTTCGCGTTTAGACCCCGTTTCCACCGATACGGGTAATATGTTATTAAATTAAATATGTTAGTCCTGCAGCTTAGCTCACTTTTATAGTGCATCTATCTACAAAGTTAAGGAACGTGCCTGTTCGATTACCGGCATGGACTATAGTTAATTATTGATAAAAGTAAAGCTTCCCCTTTCGCACAAATTCATTATTAATGACTTAGTGCTGTGTCTGCACAAGTATTAAGTTATTTTTAAATGTTGTGCTGATATAAGTTTATTCAGAAAGTATCTTACAGTTTAAATACCCCTAATTTTTTTTCTAACCCCTTCCGGGTTATCCGTATATTCTCGCTACAAGATTAAGGATGAGAAAGGTATGATTTAGGCGAAATGTGCACGCATTTGTCTGTAGAAAGAGTGGAAAATCATTTATGTAAATCTGTACTCCTCTAGTACACACGGCTGGCATTCGAACTCTGATTTCCTCATCACCGTCAGTTTAGTTTATTACGAGAAAATGCATGGAAAAAAGACTAGTCCATGGATAATCGCGATAACTAATGTGTGCTATAGTCCATCTTTTAAAATGGTCCTTAGTCCTTTACATCTTGCGTGAAAACCAGTGAGCTGGAATTTTACGAGTGTACGATTGTGTAAGTTCGGAGAGAACAAGAGAAAGAGAGAGAATTTCCTTTTCGTACCCGCAGGCTCTTCTCAACTTTACAAACAATCGAAAGCTTCTGTTTTGTCTGGTAGTCTCAGTTTGATAATGGCTTTCAGCGCGTTTCCCATCGGGTGGCTTCGAACGAGCCGGGCGTCGGTCGGCTGAATGAGAATACCTGCGGTCTCCTCGGGTATCAAATTATACTAGTGAAATATTTCAAATGGTGTGGGTACCCCTATGTTAGGACCTTTGGATATTTGACTGTAGAGGGGCTCGAGATCGATTAAAGCCGGCGGGGTTCTTAACTCACTAAATTCCCCCTACTCATGTTTGTTTTGATTAAATATATTATGATAGTTGACACGCTTCTGTGATCAAATTGTGTAAGGCGTCACACTCGCAACATACTAGATTGCTGATGGCGGAGAAACCAGGTTTCGAATCCTGGTCGGGAATTCTTGGATGTAGATTTACCTAAATGGTTTTAGCAAAATTAGTGCATATGTGAACGGGAAGTAAAACACGTCGTCGACAAAAAATAAGAAAAAATAAGAATAATGATATATTTAAGTCTATTAATCATAATCATAATCATATTAATAGTAGGCCTAATTTAAAAGAGGCCATTTGAGAACTTTTTCCCCCAATACATTTTTGAAAGTAAATTAAAAGTTTATTGATTTGGTTATTTGCATTTAACGACAATAGTAAATCTAGTAACTTTTAAAACGGACCAACCTATCCCCCAATACCTTAATCATTGATTAGTGTTTTATATATATATATTTATACAAGAAATATGCGGTTTATTAACATTCTTCCCATGTTAAGTTTTTTTAAATGATCTATAAAAAATCGGAACACAGGATTTTACATATACATATATATAATATCATACTTTATTTAAAAATAAAGAAAATTTAAATATTCAAAATGACTAAATCCACCTTTTTATTTGTTTAGTAGGTACATTTAAATTTTAAAACTGTCCAGACAGCCCAAACATGCAGATTTATTATTCAATTTATTTTAACATTACACCAAAACGTGAAAACTTTTTTTTAAATCTAAAATAATGTAGTAAAATTATACATTGTCATGTTGGCTTGATGCTAAACATATTTTGTATCAAAACTGTTGTTTTTCGTGTGACAATGGGGTTATTGAATCCGGAATAGGCACTAAATCAAAACAAACGTGGTTATGGTGCATTTTAAATGTCAACTGAAGGACAGTCTTGCTGTGAACAGTAAGGCTGGCCAGGCTGGCAACAATCAGGGGGATCCTGACAAATTTAGGGAATCTTTCGGTCTCGGAGAAAACATGGAATTTAATTAAAAATGAGGAAAAATAAAGGAATTTAAATGGTTGATTAAAAATCTCATTAATTTATCACCTGGAGTCATAGACACTTAAACAAAATTGAGAGATTTTGTTTCTTGCTGTTAACAAAAGGCTTTGCCTAGATATCGTCATTCAAACATTATATGGTACAAGGGACAGATCCAGATCATTTTCGTAAGGGGGGTCATATTATAAATAACATAGTTACTTACAATGTTAGATTTCTGTTTAAAGCTATTTAGTAGTTTATCATTCATTCTTACATGAAAACGAATATTTTTTCCACACTTGACTGAGTCATATCAACCATTGATTAAACGTGGATAAATAACCCACATGTGGACCCTCCTAAGAGGTGTCTGCGTGTAAAAAGATAAAAAATTGTACAATTTATATGTGTTATATTTTTCTTTCTAAAATTTGAACTTTTATTTTGTTTTTTGTATTAATTTTCTAACTTTCACAGAGGGGTCAAGGGACGCTTTGACACACACACACACCCTCCGCCCCGAATCCGCGCCTGTGTGATGGTTGTACAGTGTTTGTTATTCATACCGCATTTACACAGTTACATAAATAATACCTACAATTCTTAGTACTGAAAAAATATAACGTATAAAAAAATATAGATATTTAGTGTCTACCAGCATGTTTTTAAATAATTTATGATTAATGTAAAAAAAAAGCAAAGTTTGTAATTCCCCACTGAAAATTGGAAAAGGTCTTGGTTAGGGAAAATTGAAAAATATGATCTTGATAACCTAGAAAAGTCAGAGAAGTTTTTATTAGAAGTCTTATGATCCCCCTGTTTGCACATACTGCAGTTGAAATTTGAGTATCGTTAAGTGTAAAACTTGGTTAAATACAAGTTGTTTATGTGTGCGTTTACTCCCTTGAATAAATTGTGCTGTTGTTAGTACCGTTTACTGTTAATAGGTTATCAAGGTGTTTTGTTATTGTTGCATCTTGTCGGATGATATTATTATTATTATTATTATTATTATTATTATTATTAGCACCGCGTCTTACTACCCGTCCGGGTTATACGCACTTACGCTAATGTGTAGTGGTAGAATGATTGTGAGATGAAATGGAAGACCTACTATTTAACGTGGGATCCGAACCACGGTGGAGGCCTGGCATTCCACACATTCACAAGTTGTGATTAATACACGTCTTGTCAGAGGTGAAGGAAGGGTTTGGCAATCAGATAAAACTGTGCCGGGACTGAGGATTGAACCCCGGACCCTCAACACAGAAGTCTGACACCTTACCCCCAGACCATCAGGTCACCCTCGGATGATATTAATCGGGTTGTGAATCATACGTTCAGAAGTGTGTGATGAGTCACACAATCAATTCAAAAAAAAAAAATTCAGATGCAGAATTTGTATTCTCGACCTTTCGATCGAAAATAAGTCTCGACCCCCATATACCATAGGTTAGAAAGAATGAGTAATGTTCCTCTTAACCTTTGTTTAAAATTGGGTTACCCTCCTCTTATCTGCTACATTATGTGAGTCATAAATGTTGTTTGAGTTGACTTCAGTTAATACAATGTTAAACAACAATACATCATCAGCGTGAGTAATCTTGTTTTGTCTTTTCATTTGAATGCCCTCGTAACCAAATTGCTAAAAATAAATGGTCATTGACCTGTGACATTTACGGCGAGTTGTTTTGATGTAATTCTTCTAAACAGAGAGCTCTATAAACATAAACAATATGTTTAGGACCAAAAAGCCGAGAATTTGTACGCCAATTTCAAAACAGTATCACTTCTTATGTTACATTTAAATGAGTATAACCTCGTATTCAATAGATTTTAAGTTTTTGTAAATTATAATGGACAGCAATTACTAGCTAAAAATACATGGCAGTAAGGAGTTACTTAAAAACCATTTAGTTATGAATAAAAGAGAGTAGTACTACATAATTGTATGATCTAGGCCTATTTAATATTACATACGTACTTCACGTTTTCTAAGGTTATTTATGGGAAAATATGTTTAGCTGGATATGTTGTGTAAATATTAAGAGTAGTCAAAATAAGCATCAATCTAACTAAGAATAAAATTAAATAGCTCATTTTCTGTCAATTTGCAGAGTATGTAGTAGGATTACACACATTCACTTACCAGCTGTTATATCTACTCCACCCCAACCGCTATTTTTTTTTTTTTAAGAAAAACATCTCAAATTCGTTTTCGCGCTTCACCTTGGTCAGAACCACTTGGTCGATAACACTCGATACCAGGACGTAACCGAGTCAATCGTGAAAACTCTCCTATTCATTAAACTCCTGATTATTCTTGAGTCGAATCATCCACCGGTTTGCGGTTTATTCGTGTGTCCATCCAGATTTTTTTTTTTTTACTTGGGGAGTAGACTTCCGATCTAATTGCGGAGTTCCAAATGGTTGCACTTGACTTTGTATTTTAGCAAACATGACCAACTATTTTTCTAACGGAAGTGTTTTTGTGTGATGTGATTACTATTCAGAGACCGTATCACTTTATGGATAACACCTAACTTAGCTAGATAATAGAATATTTTTTTCTACAATTTTTGAACAACTTGAATAGCCCATTCCGTGGCTAATTGGCTAAAGTGCTAGCATGATGGCTACAGGAGGGGTAAGTCTAAGCCTGGAAAAGTCAGAAACAAATTTGATGCTGGGGAATTTTATTAAAAATCAGGAAATTTAAATTCTTGGCTAAACAAAGCCCATTTATTTCTTAAACAAAAGCGTGAGATTTTGTTTCTTTTATGTTAACAAAATGCATTGCCTGGATGGCGTTTTAACATAAGATGGTTAAATTAGTGTTGGTTTTTTTTTATACCACATATACACATTGCCACAAATAATAGGCTGCCTGAAACATTTAATAATGGAAAATAAACTTTTAATATCTTGATGTTTAGTAGGTGCTAACATTTTTTTTCTTTCTTAAAACATGTTATCGATATAATAAAGGAGAATATCGCCAATCACCAAAGAAAACTGGCAAAAGGCTAAACCAGGAAAAATTGAAAAGGGTTTTATGGAAAATCTAGAAAATAAGGTGATTTTTCAATTGAAGTTTTGTGAGTCGACCTCGGTGATTCTCGCCTCGGAGTGTAAAACCATTTAGGAAACAAATCTCACTAAATCCGTCCGGGCTTCTAACCCCGACTTGCCCCTAACTAGTCAATCACTCAAGACGAGACATACATATTTATCTGGGTGCCCATTGATGTGTTGTAAAATTACTTTAAGGGTATTTCTGTCAAATCTGTATATTGAGAATTCAATAAAATAACTATTCATTATTTTAATGTACCTATCTAGTTTTACAATATCTTAAGCGCTGTTTTTCTGCCCATTTGAGAAAAGTTTTCAATTTGAATTTAATGTACCTTCATTTGCCTGGAGGGAGATTGGAAAATAATTAAGAAAAAACACCCTCAGTACACCCGACCAGGATTTGAATCCCGATCTCCCCGTCATCGACAGTCTAGTATATTACGAGAGTGACGCCTTAAATCATTCGATCACCGAAGCCGGTATGGTAGAACTTAACTAAACGAAAGCAAATATAATGTATCCAGGTGGGATTGAACTCCTCCCTTACGAGTCAGAGTAATTCACCTAGCCACCTAATATAATTAAAGCTTGAATACAAGAAAAACAATCTGGTATTAAAAAAAAGGTAGATATAGGCCTAATATTACAAGTTCAAAGCACTGGTTTTTGGTCCATTTCTCCCCGCTTACGTGATTAACGTGGCCTTGGCTTGTCCTGGCCCTTATCCAAAAATTTTGCAACAGGTGCAACTATTTTGGGCTCTAACTCTCCACCCTTTTCATTCCAGTGACTTTGAGAGTATTTGGAGCGCAACGCTTCTCTCCTGCTTTGAGCCGTTGAGCCGTCCTTGACCCTCGAACAATAAATTACATTCTATAATAAGAGGACTTGTGGGAGGAAATTAAGTGCGTTTAAATATAAATTTGTTTGTAAGTCTTGGTTATGGGTATAAACTATCACTTGTCTAGGTGGTCGGACGGTCTAAGGCGTCACTATCGCAATAGACTGCACTGTCGATAACGAGGAGATCGGGGTTAGATGTACTGATGGTTTTTTTCCTAAATGTTTTTCCACTCTCCCACCACGTGAATGCGTGTACATTTCCACTAAATTCAATCTTCCTCATCCCTAAGCCATTAGCTTGATTAGTAATATATATATATATTGTATTATTATTAATATTATTATTATGATGTCCCTTTTCAGTGGCTCAGTGGGTAGAGGTGTCGACCACAGATCTCAGGGACACCGGTTCGATCCCGCTTGGTGCTTACCAAGTTACTCTTAGTATGGGTTCGTCTTGCTCTCCAATTAGGGAATAAACGAGGCTTTCCTTTCGATCAAGTTAGTCTGTACCTCTTGTTTTGATACACGTCAAATACCCAAGCATCAAAGACGGTTATTTTTATCTCCATACGACTTACAAACTAGTTTAGCGCTAATACAGACAACACCCACTTTATACCAGTTGTTAATTCATCCCTACAAAAAAAGGAAAGACTTGATTTAAGATTTTCCCCCCTGCCATTTCGGTAATCGAACTCGGGAGCACCACTGACTAAATCAAAGCATTGGAGCATAAATTACTATATAATTTATTATTGATAGTTTGTTTATTACCTACCATGTTTAATGTTTTTAAAGTTGTCTGTAAAATTCAAACACATTGTGACCGAACACGGAATTTAAATTACTTTTATAAATGTTTGAACACATAACATTGAAAAAAACTCTTTCTGGGTATTTTTAAAGGTTAATTTCACTTCACATTTTTATTCTCGTATTCACGTGTTTTAAAAAAAAACGTTTACCTTTGGGATTAGCGCCAGCTCATCCGTATTACTAAACACGCTTCGCTTTTTATCGCGTCGCTTGGTCAGAGGTGGAAATCCTTTACCGCCCGGATTGGTAGGACGTCCGCGCGTCATGGTGGGATTATTAGAGCTGAATGAAAATAATCCATGGACCCTCGTTCAGCAGGCATATTAAACGTGCGGCCCGCGGACCATGGTGGGATCATTAGAGCAGAATGAAAATAATCCATGGACCCTCGTTCAGCAG
>CABFWO010000771.1:213070-250373 GCA_902155825.1 Timema genevievae
TTCCCCCCCCCCCCAAAAAAAAATTGAATTTGCATTGTTAGGCAGTACATACGTATGTTAACAGCCGTTTTATCATATGAGATGATAGATAAACATGACTTAGGCATAAGACTTGAAGCCCGACACCTACACCATTGTTGTATTGAAATAAATTGAAAAATGACACCTGGACACCGGCATCGAAGCCGGGACCTTTGGCTTAGCGTGCCAATGCTGTACTACTGAGATATCCAGGGATCGTCCCGAGCTCAGGCTCATACTTCAGTCAAACACTGCCTTAAAATATTAGTGAAGAATGACCTTGTGCACAGGACGGTCCCTGGATATTCCAGTGGCGTACTAAGCCAAAGGTCCTGGGTTAGATTCCTGTGTACAGGTTTCATTTATCAATTTATTTGAGTATGACTCAAGGCTAAATTCCGTAATTATAATCCCCCAAGCTTCATTTTTCATATACGTATACTTATTGTATAGCGTTGCTTTGAGCTTTCTTCTATCTTAGAAACCATTGTTGTAAATAAAAGGTTACATTATTTTGGCAAAAAATAGTAGGTTAGTTTTATTGTTTTATGGGGCTTATTATTTTCTTTTTGTGTTAATACTATACTAAGTTGGAATTATTTTTACTAAAGTAAACATACAATACAGAATTTGTTTTGCCCTCTCAGTTTTTGTAATGTTCAAGGTGGTCATTATGTACAAACGAATTTGACACGTCTGTCGTTCATTGGGCGTCGTTGGGTGGCACACATTTTACAAACCGCATCTAACACTTAACCAATCTATGGGTAAATACTGAGGAGGATTCATTTTTAAGGAACCGTAAAAGTATTTGCCTGGGAAGGAATTTGAAAACCACTTATGCGGGGTTTTTTTTGGAGGGGGGATGGGGATGCTCCGATTCAAATATTTTCACTGATATAATTTGGTTAATAAAGGTTCAATTTTAGAGGAAATGTATCCGCATTTGAGTGAAGGAAGGGCAGAAAAATCACTTAGGGAAAATTTCCTTACTACACCCGGACAAGATTTGAATCCCTCGTATCTTCCCGTCATCGTCAAACGAGATAAGACGAGATTTGGTGTCTTTTTATCTACGAGCCCATTGGTGCGGGCTGTTCTCTCTCTCTCTCTCTCCTTAGCCCGATTGTGTTCACCTGTGATTGGGACAGAGCTCTTGTCTGTCTGAAATATTGTTCATTTGACCAAGAAGATATTTATCTTTAAATTCTCTTTCTGAATAGATGTTTATAACAGCGCACGACTTACACACTTATCTTAAATATGATTAAACATTATGTTGTACACGTAATTTGATAACACATAACTCATCTTTAATATATTATTATTCGAACTCTAAAACTTAATCTTTAATATTGTGTTTAAAAGTAGGGCCACAAAAAAACACACACACACCGCAAAGTTAATAATAAAATAGCACGCACAGGTGGACACGTGGACAAAAGCGCTGGTCTCGTATATTCTGCTTTCCTCCTGACTGAGAGGTTGGGTTTGTTTCCCGTTTTACATAAATGCAACTGCGGATGTATTTACTCTGAATTCTGCCTTTTCCCCATCCCTTCCCTATTATTGTAAACCGCGGACAGCCCGGACGGATATTACTTAATAATAATAATAATAATAATAATACAATAATAATAATACAATAACTAAAACATTGCTCGTGGACAGCCTGGACCGGTGTACACGTGAACTAGATGTCAGGACAGTCTAGTCTGAGCTGCCAATGACGGGTAGGTCAGGGTTTGAATCCTGATCCGGTGTACTGAGGGTACCTTTCTTAAACTGTTTGTAAATTTTGTAGAAAATGCGGATAGGTTTTTTTTATACATTTCTTCCATTCACGTCCTTACCCCATTATGATAATTAAAATGGGTATACTCCGGACGGGTAGTAACTTAAGACTGTGTGGAGGAAAAACGACTGTTCATTGACTTGTGAAATGACTCAGGGTTGACAATCATGAAATGACATCTCTTGATAGATCGCTCGCAGGCCTACGTCGCTCCATCGTCTCGTTATATCATGCGATATCGCAGGAGATGTCTATTTTAACGACCCGGTGAGATCACCCGCCGTTCTCTAGTGGTCAGCCTTGGCTTCACTTACCTGTGATGTCATGGAGATGATGCAGCCGGAGGATTGTTTGGGAGACTTAACCGCGGTAGGGGGTTAGGGACTGAGGGAGAAAGGGGATATAGGATAAGTCGAGACTGCGCTCAAATACAGTCTGATACAATTAAGAATATACTTTATTATTATTATTATTATTATTATTACTACTATTATTATTATTATTAGCACCGCGTCTTACTACCCGTTCGGGTTATACGCACTTACGCTAATGTGTAATGGTAGGGTGATTGATGAGATGAAATGAAGGACCTACAGTTTAACGTGGAATCCGAACCACGGTGGAGGCCTGGCATTCCTACACTTTTTTAACAGTTGAAAAATGTACCTAAACAATTTTCAAATGACCCGCTTCGGTGGCCGCGTGGTCTAACCTGCTACTCTCGTGTTGGAATAGACTGCCGAAGACGGGGGGATTGCGGTTTGATTCAGGTTGGGTGCACCGAGGGTGGATTTTTCTAAGTGCGGGTGCACTTCCCTTCAAATAAACATTCCTAATCCCTAAACTATTAGTGTAAGTAATACATAGGCGTATAATCAGAACTGGTAGTAAAACGCGGTGTGAAAAATATTCAAATGCGTCAAGTAATGTGATCAGCTATCCTTTTTGATAAATTATTGACTGAGCGAAGCGAGATTCTGTTTTAACCGGGTCATTTGGCATTTCGCCTGCCTGTTTAGAAAACAATGAAATTGAGAGCATGTTCTAACAAATACAGTGGAATTGAAAAATAATTTTAGATCTGATATGGTGGCCGTTAAGTCTAATAAGTCATTGGAATGTACTGCCATTGTCGGGTAGGTTGGGGTTCTAATCCTGGTCGGGTGTACTGAGGTTAGTTCCCCATAAACTTTTCTCCCCTCTCCCTCCACGAAAATACGTGTACACTTCCTCTAAATTTGACCTTCCTTCATCCCTAAAACTGTAGCTTAATTAGGTGATGCGAATAACCCGAATGGTTAGTGAAACGTGATGACAAAAATTTTGATTAAAATTAATAATCAAATTGTTTCACTAACACCAATAACATTCTTGTCAGGCGAAGAATGCAGAAAATCATACTTTGATACGTTGGAGCATAATCTTGTTCTGATTTCCCGGTTAATCGGCCGTTAAAGTGAAAAGTAGTAAATATTTCTTCGTTGCCGTGTCTGTAACTCTGCTACTGAAGCAACATATTTTTATTTTGATCGGGTATTTTGTGGGCAAGTTATTTCACGCACGTAATCCCGCACCCCAGTGTCATTGAATCCACACGGACCAAACTCCTGACTCGCACGTGTACTAGTTTTAACAGACAAGTTTGTCGGCAGCTTTAAAAACTTCGGGAATCTTTGACCGATCAACACACCTCACTGGCGGTTGTTATCGCGATTCCGACCATTTTCAATGGTGTAGTTTTATTTTTACTCTATTTTGACCCCTCGAAGAAATAAGTATTGTGATCGTAAAAGAAACCTAGAAATTTTGATAAATCTCACTACTAATTACGCTAATGGTTTTAGGAAGGTTATACCTGCGTTTGCAGTGGCGTTTCATAACCCCCTGAAACAAGGCCGTAGTCATGGGGGGGTTTTGGGGTTTCAAAACCCCCCCAAATTTAATAACAAAATTATATAGCTTTATTTATGGTTCAAACAATATCAAAATTAAGGTACAAGTTCAAATTAGGGGGCCGTGTTACCATAAAAGGCACTTCAGAAAGCTTCTGGAGGTGTTTGATATTTAGAATTTGTCTTAGTCTCCGGCAGTTAGAGAGCTATGTCGCCATATAAAAAAACACTTCAGATAGCTTCTAGAGGTGTTTAATATTTCTAATTTTTCCTACCCTTTGGCAGCTTGGGGGCTATGTTGCCATAAAACACACTTCAAATAGCTTCTAAGATTGTTTATCATTTATAATTTTTTTTCTAGCCTCCGGAAATTGGGGGATGTGCCCACCAAACCCCCCCTGAAATTATTGGCTGGCTACGGCCTTGACCTGAAACTGAAAGATTGATTTTCGCGATGCCGTCTATTTGTCCGTCTGTAGGCCCTATCTCGGACTAGAGCCCAAACAATTTTACCCATAGGGCTAAAACTGGGTATCTTGGGGTTTTCATAAGGTTCCCCCGAAGAATATTTGGAATTGGATATATAACCCTAAAATTAGGGGTAGTTTACCGAAGAGCAAAAAGAGAAAAAATTAAATTTCTCAAAATCCGCTATAACAATTTTGATTAAATTTTGCATCTAGACACTGTTTGACATTATAAACAAAATTGCAATTTTCATTTTTACGTGAAAATGATGAGGGTACTTTACATAACCACAGATTTAAATTTTTTATCATAAGATAATTTAGAGAGAAAGTCTGTGCGGTGCGCCGTACCATTTATTTACCGTAGTGTGACTTTTTTCCTATTTACTCCACGCAACTCTTCTTTTAACTTTGATTTATATTTTTTTCAAACCGCTGACTTAGGTGTGTGTGATTAAAAACAAATTGCGCCATAAAATTCTTATTTTTATTGGAATGTGTACCATTTATAGTCTTTAAATAAACATTCTGAGAATTCTTTATCTGTCGAGAAAGACGTTGGTAAAACTGTAAATTATATGGCTACTACTTAGCTGGGGAACTTACAGCAAGTTTAACCATCTTGCAGAAAGGTTGAAAGCCTTTCAGTTATATATTTTATAATCTGGATAAATTAATAGCATTAGAACATTTGCGAGAAGCTGATTGCTCTTGGTGGACATGCAAGGTTTAATCGAGTGAACGCTAATTCTATGGAGTGCATTCTTAGAAGCAAAGGGAAAATATTAAGTTTCGCATCTTACTTCCCGTTTGAGCTCTATGCAAATTTACACCTCCGGGGTATGGATACTTTTAGAGGAAATGTCGCATTTATGTAGAATAATAGTGGAAAACCATTAAAGAAATCTTGACGCCTTTGTCCACGTGTTCACTGATGTAGGTACTCTTGGTAAACTTTTTTTCTTTTTTAACCCGGTGAGAATTTAATTTATTTTATGTTTCGCACACTTTATTGTCAATACAAAGGTTATTATTGATAATGTAATTTCACTTGAACACGATAACTTAATTCCTGTGAGTTTCTCTAAAACGAGAATGAAATCCATGACCTTCATCACAGCAAAAGGGAATGTTTGCACTGAACCAACACAGGACGACCAACTTACGAAGATTGTTTGCGGTGAATAAATACGAGGTGGCCAACTTACAAATACCGCTAAGCATTTATTTACGTAGCACAAGTTAAAATAAATAACTCTTAGAACATTGTCAGCTAATGACACCTACAGGCCAATTTTCTTACGAATGGACATATCTGACAGAAAAAGTTACTGAAGCTGCGCTTCCAGTCATGAAATCTGTAGCTGTCATTTTTGCTGGATATTAAAACAATGTTTATGTTTTCTAAAAGATGTTTCAAGTGGTTTTTTTTAGCACCGCGTCTTACCACCCGTTCGGGTTGAATGCATATGTACTAATTACGCTAATGTATTAGGGACGATGAAAGTTTAATTTAGATATGTACCCGCCTTCGCGTGGTGGGAGAGTGGAAACCAATTAGACAAATCCTCCGTACACACTACCGGGATTCGAACCCCGATCTCCCCGTCATCGGCAGTATAGTCTATTGTGAGTGTAACGACTTAGACCAGGGATCGGCAATCTTTTTTTGGACCCCGATCGATTTCTTTATCAAAGATTCTATGATCATCCATCATTTACACACTATCCTTTTGCTGCTATCTTGTTTCTATACATTTTATTTTTATTCCTTAAAATAAACCTTCCTCAAATACTTCACCCTTCTAGGAAAATCTTTTTAATACATATAATGTATAGGTATTTTGATGTTAAATTATTTACATTTCTCATAACATTACCGATTATGTCCGGTCAAGGTTGTTTTGGTCCCACTCAACTATTATCGAAAAGTACTTGATATATTTGCCAGCTTAGAAGATTCGAAGATCCACTTTTAGGGCAGGGATGTAGGGAACGCGAGAATAAGTCTGTGTTTTGGCAGTTTTTATAACAAAACTTTTGTTGGCCAAAATAAATAAAATATTGCTCCATTAGAAACATAAGGGTTTAATTTCCTTCACATGGTGATATCAACAGTGGTTGAATATCTGTCAAGAATGTCCTGGAATTTCACGATAAATTTTTCTCTTCTTTTAAAATATTTGTGATATAATACCGCTATGCTCATGGTGTTAGGAACTGTTGGTATCAACATGTGAAGAAAATTAAACTCTGTGTTTGTAATGGAGCAATATCTTATTTATTTTGACCAACAAATGTTTTGTTTTAAAAACTGCAAAAACAGCGACCTTTTCTAACGTTCTCTAGATCTCCACCTTAATGACGTTACGTAATCGACTAAAAATCTTGGCGAGATCGATCAGTTGCCGACCCCTGCCTTCCCTTGTGGCCACCAAAGCGTGTTTCCAAATGTCCATTGGTAAGAAAATCCAGATAGCTAGATTATATACTACAAGTTAAAACTTTTCTCTAGTTAGCCTACAAATTGTACAGACAATCAATCTTCAGAGCTAAAACAAATTCACTGAAGATAGGCCTGCATTGAAACAATTCATTGAATCTCTTTCAAACAAAAATCATGCAAATTAATATGAGAGCTTGGCTGCTTATATGCCGTATCATATATTTTTCTATACCTCAATTTAAAACCGAAGAGAATTTTTCTTACTTAATTGTGATTGATTAATAAAATTTATTATTTTATTTTGCTTATGATTGCATATTTAGAGCTTTTTCAGTATTAGGACACATATTGCGAATTTTGAAGAATTTTCTAATTTATTATTTTTAATTACTAGATTATTTTTTCTCAAATTAATAAAGACTAACGAGTATATCTTTATAAACAAATTATGTGTTATTAAAACTATTAAACCAAGATTTTCAAGCAATTCAACTAGGGTAAATTTGGAAGAATAAAAATAAATTCTAGCTATATTTTAGAGTATATTTTAACTTTTTTGGGCATTTTATTAAAGTTCTAAGAGCCAATCTTTATACATCTTTCACGTATTTAAAAAAAGAGTCTTACTAATGAGATTAACTTTTCCTGCTATATCTAAATCTATTTGAATCTATGTTTTTAAAGGAAAACTGTTATGCAAATATCAAATTGTATCAAGTTATTTGTTATACTACTTACCAAACAAATTGATAAACGTCAGTTTTTGTTTATAAGATAAAGTTGAAATTTACTGGGAAGGTTAGTGTATTAATTTGCACTCTCGACACTGACGCGGCTGGCTGGGGCTCATTTCTGATCGGATGCAAAGGTGTTTTTGCAAGCAATGGTTTTTCCAACCTATTTTCAGGCGAATACTGACACATTTAATTAAATTCATCCACCTTGTGCCGTGATCTTTTCTTAGTAAGTTTAAGTTGCCGAAAGGAAAGTAAGAAATACAGCACTAAACAAAAATACTTGCAATCTTTCTTATCTTTTCCACTATCGAACCAGGCGTGTTTTATTTTAGATCTACAAATACACTCAGAGTATTGTTTCCAAACTTGAAATACTCATAAGACGTGACTTGAATATCATATCAAGCCGTTGTCGTGCTCTGTTTATCTAACATCTAGAAACTACTTCCGGATTGGCTACTAAATCTTAATAACTTTTTTTTGTGTTCACTGAGTATTACTACCCGTTCGAGCTATTCTCATGATTACACCTAATGGAGTAGGAAGGATTAAGGTATATGAAATATACCCGCACTCGAGTGGAGGGAGAGGGGTAAGCCATTTAGAAATAAACTACCTCCCGCATACTTGACCGAGGATTCGAACCCCGATCTCCCCGCCTTCGGTAATCCAATCTTGGACCATTCGACCATTGATGAGGGTTTGTTCGTTTTCTCTGTAGCAGACTGTTGTAAACACATTCAAATACCAGCTACCAAACTTCGAGCCTCGGTTTCTCCCTCAGTGCGGCTAGCTGTGGCCCTCCTATACCTAACAACTTTTTTTTAACACCGCGTCTTACTACCCTTTCGGGTTGTACGCTTATGTACAATTACGCTAATGGTTTTAGGAAGGTTATACCTGCATTTGCGTGGAGAGAGAGAGAGTTTAAAACCATTTTGGAAAAACCACCCTCCGTACATCTCCCCGTCATCAGCAGTCTAGTCTACTGCGAGAGTAGCGCGTTAGACCACGTGGCCACCTAAGCGAGTCTATCACTTGTTGATTCATATGCAAGCTTGATGTACTGTTGACAAGGACGATGAAATCAACTGAATTAAATTCAAGAGTTGTCCGCCGACGCTTACGCTTGGGTCCACACCTAGCGATGTTTCCTATTGGAGGTGGGAGACAAACAAGACGCTGGCAACTTTCTTTGATCTTTCACCGCCGGATACTCGGGCGATGTTTCTCGTGTATCGAGCGAGACACCCGAAAACATCGGCGGGTGGCTTGTGTCTGGCGATTATCGGCCAGGACCTATAGCACGACATGAGGGGCACACATACCGGTGGGCACGTAGTATAAGTCGTTTGGCTCGTATATTGCTACAATGGTAAGAGGTGAGAGGGTGGGAAGAAGCGGGAGGTTGAGGTTTGAATCTTGGCCTGGTGTACTGGTGGTACTTTATCAATGAATTTTTTCCCATCTTTCTCTCTTGCTAATGCGCTCTAAATTCCTTTAATAACCCTCCTAATCTTTATCACATAGAGTAGCCTTGGTGTTAACACGAATTAACAAAGGGAAAAAAACAAAACATGTCGGGCCATTAGCAACACGCGGTCCTCTAGTTGTACACCCCCTTCTCTAACTAAACACGTTACCTGCGAATGCTTTCTTGTTAATGAAATAACCGTCTACGCCAGAACTCTGTATTTCTCTTGCACGGCCAATTAGTTTTTAAAATTTGCACGGCCATCACATTAGATTTTCTACTACGAATTAAATGGGTTTTCATTTTCAGTTACGATATTACATTTCATTCATATTATTTCGGGGAACTGCTGTGGAAAGCAATTATACTTAACAGTGTTTCTCTTCGGTTTTTATACCCTTTAATTTAACTATCTAGTCGTGTTTCACACGAACCTCCTTTTTCATAAAACAACAACAAAAACCGATGAAGGTATACCACACGTTGACGAGTAGATGTGTGTCGACCTTTGCTCTATGAACGGACAAGTGGGTAGAATATATTATTATTCCTAGAAGCAAACAACCTTCCACTGTCACGGTTGTAATGAAACCAGTGTAAGCGTTTGCTTATGAAAGAATAATATTTTTTATACACTTTAAGGACGTTGCCTATCTGTGACGTCACGGTAGGTCAAGATAGGATTTCCCATGTTAGTGAATTTACGTTTTATTCGGCGAGTTTTTTTAAACGTACTTTTTATAAATTATTTAAAACTTAGCCTATTTGGTTTGGTCACAAAATTGTTAATTAAAATGGTTTGTGGTAGCATATATTTATCAAGAAGAGAAAACATGAAAAACGAAATTTTAAAAAGCAAGTAAATGTTTTCAAAGCGCAAATAGTATAATGACTGTTTAAGCTCGTCAGAGGAAGAGGGGAAGTATTATCAATAGATAAACAAGAGGCCTCGCAGGGTGAATGCTAATTTTAGTCTCTCTTTACATTTCGTACATTGGTGTCTTAAGTTTGAATGTGCTTAGAGTGCGTCAAGTTAAGATGCAGCCTGCGTCGCAAAATAGCTTCGAAATCTCCAAGTAGGCAACGTTAATTTTCTTCTCTATCTCTGGAGAATATCTAATACTATTTTAAAATAGTTTGTTTTAAATTCAAATAGAGATATAACTCATCATAAAATGTTTTTAATGCCGTTTCAATGTATCTTAGTTGTATTTCCACAGCCATATAGGGGAAATGGCCGCCGGCCACGTTTGAGGAAAATGTTGCTTACTCATAAGTAACTCACTGGTATGTGTTTATATAGAAAATATATACATGAATTAGTGAAACAAGTATCATATACTTAAAAACTATATTTCCCAACAATATTTTACTGAGATGAAACAATTGTGACGAAAAATTTGATTTAATTCTCGACTTGGTCCCTTTCTGGCCTTCTCGACGCCGCCATTTATGTCCGCTCTTCGTCAAGGCAAGTACTTAAGCAAAAAATGAGCTCTAATTAAGTTTTAAGGCATAAGTAATATAGATAGAATCTCGAGAAATATTATTTTATCAACTTTCACCCGTTGACCTTACGAGAAATCCGTGAAATGACACGTGTTGGCCCTCCATTGCCTAAAGGTTCCTCACCTCTGTCTTAGACCGTCCGACCACTGAAATGGGTCTTTTTTTAGTTAAAATTAATTTCGTTTTCCTATAGTTAATTTTTAATCCCAAAATAAAATACACATTTTCACTACACCCTCTAATAAGGGTTTCGTTTAACACTTGACTATAAGGTACGCTCACATCAAGGATACCGTGTAACATAAGGAATGTAACAAAGGGTGCCTTCCTAGTAAAAAAAAATGTTGAAAAGCATTGGTCTAGGTGTTTCTGACGGTGACTCATGGATGGTTCGGGATAATCTTTATCGAATTCCTAGATGTGGGAGTAAGAGAAGAGGTTTTAGGTTCCCCCAACCATCGAGAGTACCCCTTAGGCTGTGTTGTTGCCATGGCAACCCCATCCTCTCTCCTGAGTGTAACTTTGCTGGCGGTGGGGAGGGAGAGTTGGAATCGAGTCGCGTTCCATCTTCTCTTGTTACTATTGTGCCCTACCAACCCTCAACAACCCCCTTCTCTTCTAACTTCCACACAACACTCGCAGGGGGAGGGGAGGACCCCCTCTTTTTTTTTCTTCTCCATTTATACAAGCCAGCTTTTCTACCAACCCCCCAATGGTTGTTTTCTACTTTCCGGCATTCCCTCTCTCTTATTATGATACAACACTAGGGTTCTAGAAGTGATCAATTTCGACAAATATTTCATTTAACTTTCAAAATCCTACTCGTTTGTACTTAAAATACATATTTTTTTGGGATTTAAAATCACCTGAATACTTTTGTTTTTTCCTCGTAACATTTAGCTATAGTAGGATTTTGGTAGGAAGAAACTTTTAGAAAATGCAATCAATTTTTTTTTTTGCAGTCATCATTGATAAACTTTTCCTATTTAATTAGTTTTATATTATAAGTATTAATAATATTTATAAAAGAAATAACAGCTGTGTCACTTGACGTGAGTGAAAATATGGGCTATCTAGGGAGCTTTTCTAGCTGTCAGATAAAACCCTTCCGATGAAAATTTTGATTGTATATTAACATTTTCTTAGAGTTCCTTTCCACCAAAACCCTACTATACGCATGTATTACCTGCCTTGTTTACGTGTGATCTCTTCTTTAAATTTAAACAAACTAAATAAATCAAGCACTCTTGTAAGTTTGTAACGGACAGTTCTCTCTGAAAGCTCGATAGTAAGGACCTATTAAGATATTTACACAACAGCCGTGGTTATTTTCTTTTAGGATCATTAAGAGTCCTTTCATCATCTGCCATTCAGGCAGACTTAGATCAGCGCTAGGGTGCCTCACTGACTGGTCACTGGGAGGCCGGCATCTGAATAACAACTGGCTAATTTAATTTTTATTTAGCGATTCTCCATTCTCTTTCTATGATTAAAAATAACAACTCATTGATATATAAGTGGGATAGAAAATTCATATTAATTTATCGGATAGTAATAATAATGGTGAGTATGGGAGTTCAAGGAGGAGGCATAGGAAAGGGCGCATTGGCTGTCTAAGTTCACTGACAAGAGGAATTAACCCGTCGTAAGACAGAACACACAATAATAATGTTTGCAATTTTTTTGTTTGGGTTTTAAGATTCATTTTATTAATATTTTTGTTCATTAAATTACTTCTTTTAAATTAAAAGTATTAATTATTACTAATTAAGTGCACCTTAACTTTTCCGTAATAATTAAAGATATTTAAATAAATACATAAATAAAATATTTACGCTCACCAAGACGCGGATGCGAATTTTTTTAAAGGTTTCTTTTGTTGACATAATACCACCCGCTTTGTAGTACTGTTAAAGGGCTTGCATATTCAAACTATTGAAAGGCGATTTATCTTGCATGAGCGTCGGTGTGCCTGGCTTTTAAAAGTCATTCATGTTGTTGTTTTTTGTTGTCAATAATACGTTACAAAATCAGAAGTGACCAACCCAGATCATTACAGTTTTTTCTTTTTTACCGTTTAATTTGTAAAGGAAAACCTTACATAACTAGGGCGCACAGTTTTAGCAATTGTGAGATTTAGATTCAAGTAAAAATTCCAATTATGTATGTTATTATTATATTTATTTGATGTCCATGGGTACTAAAAGTTTTAAATTAATAGACCCTACGTGAAGTTGTTTAAAACACGATATACAGATTTACCTACCACGGTCCTATGAAATCCTGATTATGTCCCGCTAGGTGGCTAAAATAATTTTAATATTTGTGTGGGCCCGTTCTTTTCCCAGATAATACAATTCCTTTATATTAGGGCTGGACGTTTAAAATTAAGTTTGCTGCAATAGGTTAAGTTAGTTTTTAACTTGTGAGTGGATAATTAGTTTAGTATTGTCTGTCCCGTCTTATTTTATTTATTTTTTCATCGTATCTTAGTACCTGTTAGAGCAATACGCATATAAATATATTACGCTAGTGAGGAAGCCGAAGGTAATAGGAAGGAAACCCGTGGTGGTGGCCACGTAGTCTAAGGCGCTACTCTCGCGGTAGACTAGTCTATTGATGACGGGGAGTTCGAGGCACGAATCTCGGTGTTACACTGTCCCTCCGCGCAAATATGGGTGAACATCCTTTAATATAACCTTCGTAGTCCTTAAAACTACTAGCGTAATTAGTACATAAATATATAACCTGAACGGGTAGTTAAAAAATAGGATGGAATAATTTTAGAGGAAAGTACCCGAATTTACGTGAAGGGTGAGTGGAAAACAGTTTAGGAAAAACTACACGGATGAGATTCAAACCCCAACCTCCCCTCAGATGGTGAACCAAACTAAGTGAACTTGACGATTATGCCGCGTGCCCGCCGATGTGGGTCCATTAGTAGGTATTTTAAATTGGTCTGTAAGTATTTTGCTGATACAAACTTGTTGTTTTAAGAAAGTTCACGCTATATGTCAAACTACAATACAATTATTTGTTTTTCTAACACCTGCAGCTGTGGGCATTCGGACAAAGGCGTCAGTGTTGTCTTATCTGGGTTTCTGTTGACGAGAAGATCGGGGCTCGAATCTCGGCAGGGCGTAGATTCCCCCCTCCCCCTCGCCTAAACAGTTTTCCACTCTCTTCTACATGAAATTCTAGGTATTTTTCCTCTAAATTCTACCTTTCTCGTTCCTTCCTCTTTAGTGTCACTATGCTGATAGGTCGGATGGGTAGTAAGACATGGAGCACATATGTTTTTGCTAACACCTAGTCTTTTATACTTATCTCATGCTTTGAATTATTGATTGGCAGCACGACGCCGGAGAACCTGTTTGAAATTAAAAAAATAATTAAGCAATGGATAGTGTTGTTTCACATCGATAATAAATCTCTTCAAATGATTTTTATACCTAAATGTTTGAACAATCGTAAGGGACAGTAATAGTTGAAAGAAGATGGCTTGGACCTGATAGTTGTCGTGTATAGTTTCTTCAAGGGCTGGTGAGGCACACCACAATTCGAGTTGTCTTGGGTCTTAATAAAGCATTGCTCCTCCAGATAGTTTACATTAGAGGATGCTTCTAGTAGATTGCTTCAGCAGTAGATTTATTTCCTTAAATACTTCATCAGGCGAACACCACAAAAACATTACATGAACTTAAAGAAGCCAGAGAAAAATAGCTGATTTATCAGGGGGGAAAACACTATCACGGCAGCATTCATGTTTGTTTTATCAAATACGTTCCAAAGGAATATTCCAGAAAGATAAATCCCTGATCATGTCCTCTTTAGTAAGGTAAAAACCTTTGTTAGTATCTTATAATTGTATCACTGAATTCTTTGATAAGAAATCAAGAGAATAATATTATAAAATTTAGTAGACTTATTGTATGTGCCTACAATTTATTTTTAGTTTAAGTTAAAAAGATAATTCCATTTCATTCTTTACAATTCAATTTTTGTTTGATCTTTAGAATGGGTTTGCCTAGTGTATTTCCCCCTATACCAAATATTTACCTTTTAAAGATATATATAAAGCCATTTAAAAAAAAAGCGTTTAAGCTGTTGAGATAAGAATAACGTACTAGCGAACAATAATATTTTGATACATTATTTACACACCTAATATATTCATAAACACTATGACATTATTCATCATTATTATTAAATCATCAATATTGCGATTGGTTGTCTACAGATTTTCGCTTTTGCCTATCCTAGGCCAAATTTTTTACATCTTTGTACCATCTTCTGCCAACATCTTTGACATTATCGAGATATGAGAAAATCAAAATAAATCATAATATTAGTAATAAGCTCAGTTTAAGGGGATCTGCAATAAGTTTTTTGGCGTTATTTAATTGTGTCATTAAAAGGTCATTAAAACAATTTTATTTTAATAGGTGGATACCTTGTTAAAATATTTAAAAAAGGGTATGTTTAACAACATTTAATATTACTCCCAATATCAGCAGCCATCAACATCCATAACAATATTTAGTTTACAGTCAATTTCTTAAAATGTGTTCTTTTGGTTCCCCTTTAATTCTGTCTTTATTTTAAACTTTTCCTTTGCCAGACGTAAAGCGTGAAGAATTGCCGGGGAGGGACTGTTCGATATTCTTGGGGCGCTGCTGTGAAATCCCTCCCTTCGCCCGATGTCATCTTGCTTCTTGTCATCTCATCCTTCTCGCACCATTACACCCCACTCCTCATCGTCCTTATCTCCATCATCCTGGGAGCTCAATATTTCATCTCACCCCCAACCTCAGCGTCCTCGCTCACTTAGCTTGAGCACACAGCTTCCATCTTCTCCATCTAGGATACATAGCTAATACGGTCGGTGAAAGTTAGGTTGATGTTTGGTTCCTCCATGTCAGAAGATTCAAGGAGCTAGACCTAACCGTGGGTTTGCTTCCTTTATGGTCTTAGGGGATTCAAAGAGCTTGTTTTAACTGTGGACTTAATCACTTGTAAATTTCCTTGGTTTCATGGGGCTAATTAACCTCGTTCTAATACCACCTAGGCGTGCTTTTATTAGGAGGATAGGGGTTTGATTTAAAAGCTACTCTTAGCCACAGACTTCTACTTAACTCTGCTGTTTTCCTAAAATTGTGCTCAATTGATGTAAACCAAGTAAAAAAAAGATCAACAGGGCCGCTTTTTAAGGAACTGTACTAATATTTCCGCGGGCAGGTTGACACACTTTTAGCTGTTTTTTTTCTTTTAATTTTCCTCTTAGTTTTTTTTTAAACTTTGAAGCATGAATATAATAAGTGAACCTTAGAGTGTATCTTTGCCTCACTGACTTTATACTAATTGTAATCCTAATATTTATATACTCGATGTAAGTGAAGTAAAGTCACCTGTGCCAACTTACCCCATTACCAGGGCAAGTTGGCGCAGCATTTTAAATTCAGTATAATGTTGAAAAATAAACATGCATATGCTATACAACAGCCTATTTATTATTAGAAATTAGATATGAATTAATACACAACAACCGTGTTCAGTTGAAATAACCTACAGTGTCCCCAGGAAATGAAGTCTTCGTATGACCACCTCTAACACTTGGTGCACTTCATCCAATCTTCACCACGTTTCTAGTTGCTATATGGACCCAAGCAGTGACTACAAAGGCAGTCCTCATCTTTATTCTCAGACTCAATGGGGGAAGTATCTTTTGGCCTGCGTTTGCGTTTTTTAACGCCAGCAGAAGGGACAAGTTTTTTCATTGATTTGTTAGCGTTTAAACGATGCTCTTTTTTTTTTCATTTCGTGATATATTCCTCAGACAAAGCCATCTTTACTGGTGTATCGGTCAAAAAGGCTGATTTCCTCTTCTTTAGTCTTCCGACAGTTTCTTTTCTTGGCCCCGCTTTCTCCAATGGCCTCACCACCTCTGGGGAAGGGTAAAAGGCTTGAGCAGAAGTAGATGGGAAGTGGAGAGTAAGTGGATGTAGATGAAGGAGAGGGGCCATCAGTGTTGGTGGCAGTGGGGTCAGGTCTGTCTGTAACATAGGATGGTATGAAATCAGCATCGGTAAATAATCTGGGCTCAAAGGGAAAATTCCAGTGACTCTAAACCCGAATGTAATGTTCAAAGGTGTTGTGGCTAAAGGAAGGCTGGAAGCTACAATACCGGGAATGTCGTATATGGTCATGGGACGTTTGTTAGTGGACATCCACGCATCACAAGCAGTGTTGACATACTTTTTTAAAGGGCCATAAACTCCAGGGGTTGGAGTTTGTGGCTGCAATGGGGGGCGGGGAGTGATTTTAAAATAGTAACCCCATTTTCTTTGAAGTAGTCTAGGACTTGTGTTGAGAGGTGGGATTCATGATTATCAAGAAGTAGCAGGTAGGAATGCTCAGGAGAGTACCGCACATGAGAAACAAAATGTCTGGCATATTTATTGAAAGTGATTTCTGTCATCCACCCCGAGGTGTGACCATCACCTCCACTACCTACGGGCCCATCACGGATGAAATGGGGTTGAAATTTCACTTTTGGGGAAATGAAATATAGTAGGATACTATTTCCCACAGCATTAACTGCAACGGCTAAAGTAACTAGCGTTCCTCTTTCTCCTGACATCATCTTTCCTCTATATCTGAAGCCCCGACGTCCCACTATTATGTTCGGCTTTTGCACTGTAGTGATACCTGTTCCATCTACACTCCATATATCAGAAGAGGCAACGTTCAATCCTTTGAAAACAGTTGCAAGATTGCCAAAAACAAACCAATGTTGGCTCGATTAAAGCTAGTTGCACGAGCTAGACTTGTTGCTTGTGGCGACCTGATCGAGAGATTTTCGCTTCTCTTCAGAAAAGAGATAAACCCATCAGGGCCTGCCGTTTCATGTTCAGTCCAGGGGCGGTATGCAAGAACGTATCAATGCTTAGAGGACCGATAGAGTGGTCCCGAGCACACTATCGCTCCACCTTTTAACCTACGATGACGCAAGCAAACCCACGATAGCGTTAACAAAGCATCCACTTAAGTCAAGTTCTTGCATACAGCCCCCGGAGTCTGTAACTTTAGTATTACAAACAACAGTCTAGGTGTATACGAATCTACCGACTTCCCTTGGTGTTAGGCCGAAATAAATATCTGAAGCCTTCATCGGGTATTCGACAAGCAGCTTCTCTTGCTCAGGCTCAAACACCTGCACATAAGAAGCCCACAGAAATTAGTTCGATGTATTTAAGTAGGCCTATAAAAGAAAGTGAAGCTATATAAATAAATTAATAATTGCATAAAAACACAATGGCTTTGCTTACCCTCCGTGATTTGGTGTAACTAAATCGTGCCCAGGGTAAACAAGCCGGTGTATCTTTCACAGGCTATGGTACTCCTGCTACAGAATCTGGTTCTGCTTCCGCAGGCTGTGGTTCTCCTGCCACAGGTTGTGGTGCTGGGTAGTACTTGGCGCAGTATCTAGCCAATGTTCTGAACGGTATGCCAAAATCTTGGGTGGCTACTCCAATTGAACGATGTGCTACTTTAACTGCAAGTACGGCTGCTTTCATTGATTTGGCAGATACTTCATCCCTGGTAGTCTTATTCTTGAATGAGCGCACCATCGTGAGATTGGTAGAAAAGGTTATAAAGACTGTTTTTTTTAAACTTAGTTCTCTTCTTTATATATTAGCAAATTAAGTACAAATAAATTACGAAGCTGGTTGTGAATTGTTGTGAAAAATGCATTTTCATATAGAGAAACAGGCTAGTAAGATGTAAAGCATCTTCCCAGGCAGACCAACGCCAACATGCCACTGATATATTGTGCCAATGCGCCCCGTCTCCATGTTTGTTTTTCCGAATAACCTAGCAACGTCATCTCCAACAAATTCATTTCACTTGATAGCTAAAAGTAACGGTTAAACAGTACTCTTTAAGAATAATATACAATAAAAAGTAGACATAAGGGCTATGCAATTATAAAATGTACAGTTCACAAGTTCAATAAACACAAAATCCGTCCTCCTCCTCTGTAGGCTTCGTCATTCTCACTGCCACCAATAGAGACAAAAGTTGGTTGATAGATACACCCTCTATGTGACTTAAGGCGCGATCCTGTACTCCGTTAGGGAACTGCAGCCGACGTGCCAACGTGCCCCTGTAGCCAACATGCCCCGGTCTACCCTATATGCTCGCCTAATTCTGACGCTCTCAAGCATACTAAATGCCTGAAAACAAATTATAATAAAATATCTGATAGCTAGCAAGCATTCTCATACGTCTGGCAGTTTGAAATATGTTTACAAGTTTATGATTTACGAACACTCTAACTGTACCAGTTATATTTCTAATTTGAAGGTGTGAGATACATTTTAAGGACCAAAGAAAAATGCCGCCCATTAAATTAAACGAACATAACAATTACCTTTAATACGTGTTATATTATGTCCTTTGTTATTTTATTTATAACTTACATCTTTGGGGAACTTGAATTGCTCTTTGTTTAAACCTCAATACAATAAAGGAAACTAATTCATTTATCCATTGTTTACAAATGAACGGATTCATCCAACGTTATTTGACGTTACGTTTACTGAGGATGCCTCATTATGTAAAATACGTAAAATTGTGAGCGTAATTGGTCAGTGACCCGCTCTCAACTTATTTTAGTCACTCTTTATGGTGTATTATGTATGCTCTATAACTTTTTTTTTTCGCTCCCATCTTTTAACTTCTGGGTGGGATCCATACCGGGCTGCGTAAAGCTACACTCCAATTTTCATAGAAATAATCTTTTTTGAAATCTATTAAATCTACTAAATATATTTTCACGCATTCGTACCTCTGTTAATGTTATCTGCGGCTATCATTTTTACACTAATATCAAACAATACATCAAAATATTAAATCTATAAAATCACGCTAGTAAAATAGTAAAATGTTATCACTTTATCCTTCATCCCTGGGTTTGGGTCTTAAATAGGGCTTTTAAAGCATTTATTTTGTCTATATGGTTAATTCCAACTGTGGTAATTGTAATTTCTGAATAACAAATATAATAGTGAATATTATTGAATGACTGGATGCGGTGTAACATATTATGTGATGTGGCTATAATATAGATATACACACATATGTTACTCCGTATTTAACCAACAACATATATATCAATAATGATGATAAAACTGTCTGTGTTAGGCTAGCGAATCTCGTACTTGACTGATCAGACAAGTTGGACTTCCGACCGCTTGTACTGAAGGATGTTTTCCATCCCTCTCCAGACGATTGGTGTATCAGTTTCCTAAAAAATTGCATCTTCATCCTATTCCCTTAGGATTAAATTACTGTGTAACAGGATGTATAGCACTAGAATGTATGAATAATAATATATTTATCTTATGGATCAAGATTTATTAACCCGCTTCACTGGCCGAATGATCTAACCAAGGCATCATTATCGTGTAAGACTGGCCTGCTGATGACGGGGAGATCAGGGATCAAATCCCAGTCGGGTGTACTGAGGGTGGTATTTTCTAAATTGTTTCCCAATATCCTCCGACGCAAATGCGGGTAGATCACCTCTATAATGCTTCTTTCTTCTTCCCTACCCCATTAGAGTAATTATCATTTATGCGTATATCTTGAATAGGTATTAAGACGTTTCAATGATTAAAAAAACTTAATAAGCCAACTTAAGAACTTATACAGTCCCATTTTTTAAAGGAAGGGGCTGACAGCTAGAAAAATTACTAGATCTGCTTTCATATATTCATAATTTCGTACGTCAAGTCATGTTTCTGCAGTTGCCACCTTTGATATGTATTGTCTATACATATAAAATAACACTATTAATACAGTAAAATGTTATAAATTTACTCTCAAAATAATGTGTTTGAATGTTATAAAAGGTCCTTTTTTTTTTATGAAAATTGGATTGTAGATAAAGTTAGTTCACGTTAATTTTAGATTTTTCTGACAAGTGAAGTCGATTCACAACAGTTGTCAAAAGGGGCAAAACGTGTGTGAAGCGGCCAATTAGAAAACTTTTTATGCAAGTATTTTTTCAAACTATCATAAAAATCAAAAATCACCGTGGATGGACAGAAGTCATTTTGTTTTAATTGAGATAAAAAAAACCACACAATCGAGGAACTGTGTTCAATCAGGTCGGCTTCGTGAAACAAAAGAGTATCAGAAGGGGAAAAGGGGTTCATATTTTTATGTAACATACTGTTCATTATGTTTTGTTTCAGTGGTTTTTTTTTTATAGCTTAGGGACATGAAAAGGCGCAGCGCATCTCCTTGGAAGTTAAGGTATATGAACAGTGAAGTGGATATACAACTTTTCGTTTTAATTTGGTGGCGCACCGTGATTGCCGCAACCTTTTTGTATACACATGCTGGGAATAACGACACGCGTTACTTGGGATATGTTTGTGACGACTGACTGACTGACACTGGTTAGAACCAAACGGAGAGTTTAAAAATGCCGATAATTTCTTTCAGTTGGAACTTGCCGCGGCTCTTTTTATTTAGCTCTCAGAAGTAAACACTTTACTCACCACTTCTTCGAAAACATTTACTTAAATTTTGATATGGGCTCTTTAAGGTGGGAGTGCAGAGAATACGAGTTAAGGCCAATGTTTTTGCAGCTTTTATAGCAAAAATATTGTTTCTGTTCAAAACAAATAAAATATTTCTCCAGTACCAACATAGAGTTTAATTTTCTTCACGTGGTGATATCAACAGTTATGAATATCTGTCAAGGATGTCCTTGAATTAAATGACAACTTTTTCTCTTATTTTTAAACGTTTGTCATGTAATGCCGCTATGTTCATGACATATATTCATCAATTGTTGATATCACCTTGTGAAGAAAATTGAACTCTTTTGTTCCTACTGAAGAAATATTTTTTTTATTTTGGCCAAAAACAATATTTTTATATAAAAACTGCATAAACATTTGCCTTAACTCGTATCCCCCCACACTTCCACGTTAAGGGTGGGCAAGCGAGTGCGGAAATGTTTTAAACTGACTGTTCTATTGTGACTAAAAACCTTTGGTTGGAAAGTATACAATGTTTGGTACCTTTTTTAATATTTTTATTGTTAAATAAAAACCACCATCATCATGTTTATTGAATTTTTAATGATTAAATAGTAACGTCTCAATAAACTTAAGCAAAATCACTTCTTCGATTCATACTTAGATGTTTGAAATCAATTTTTAATTTACAATATATAAAAATTAGTTTAACGTTTCATTAATGAAACAGTAGGAGTGAAAGTGTATGTGAATAACATAAATACAGTCCAATTTTTATCAAATACACTTTTACTGATATTCCAAAAATAAAACTCTGTGATCAAATGTTTTTTTAGAACGATTACTTTTTTAAAGTTCCCCAATAAGGCTTATTTTAAAAGAAAAAGTTTGCTAATTGAGATGGTATAGGGGGTTTCTCCAACCAAAATATTAAATGTTAAAAATAATTCATAACTTGCTTGAACAGCCTTATGGCAGCCGCCTGGGTCAGCGAGAAAGTATTAATCGCTGTCAGACCACACGTCTTAAAATACAATGGTCTCTGTCGTCTTATAGAACTACTTCTCTATTCTGTATAAGCTTATACTCCCTTTCACTACTTGCCTACAACCACCCCTTGCCCTGTCAATAAGAAAGAAGCTAAAATAAAACTTCGAAACTTATTATCGAGGTAAAGAGGAAAGTTCGCTGCTGGTGCTCAAATATATTATAGTTTTATGTTGTGAGCCTATAAAACAATACTGTATTTGTTAGAGGAAGGATCAATTTAGAGCATTTTTCATCAAGCCTAATGTCATAACTCCGCAAATATGATTAAAAAGTCGTTTAAAATGAGCTAATGTCACTTTTTCACACTTTTTTTTTTCTATTTATACAACTCAAACTATAGGGTTGTTAAGGAAAAAGAACCCTGTTAGAATCTTTCTACTTTATTTTGGCGTGAACCATATTTTGAAATAACGCATCGTAGAATTAAATACTGCGTTAGAGCTGAACGACTGCGCGGCAACTTCTTACTTACCGATGCGGCCCCCTTAACTGCGCGGGCTCACTAATTTTTTTATATACTTTTTTACGTCACTTGTCTTGATGTATCGTTGCGATATCTGACTTAATTTCGGGCCCCTTGATTAGATCTGTGTATGAACCGCGGACTACTTTCATCCCGGGCGGCGATGAAATTAAACGAGATGGAAGCTTCAGGTGGTCTCTTTGTGTGTGTGTTTTTTTTTTATGAACGTTGTTTGAGGTCGCGATATATCTTAGCCGTACCGCACGAGTAAACTTGTAATGTACATTGTGTGACTTTTGAACTCTTTTGTTTGTAATTTTTTCCCCCTACACCTTATTGCACACATTCGCCGGCGGATTTACGCTAGGATAAAACACGAGATAAACTACTTAAGGTGGGATGGAAGGGAACTCCAGTTTTAAGGTCAATATTGTTACGATATTATTTTATCACCCTCATAAATTAATGAATAATAAATGTAATACTCTATTATATTCAAAATTAAAAAAAAAATGTTAACATACTCTTGGATTGCAAAGTATTTCATCACTCCGCCGTCCTTCTCTTGCCCAGACACACTGGAGTATTATTTGGAAGTAAACAAGTGTGAAATGATAGAGTGGTGCAATGCTTTGTAGAAAATTCGATAAGGTAAGCTCTGCTAGGTACGTCTTAGCGAACGAAAGATCAACCCCAGTCTCTGCGGAGGTGTCACGAAGGTAATATGCTTAATACGCGTAAGGGTTCGGCCAGACTGACAAGCGTGCAAGCGAGCGCGTAAGCGACTGGGTGGCCAAACTGGCGAGCGCGTGTTTAGCAGATAGCTCTCGTTAGTTGTTAACGAGGAGGCTCCGAATCTTGGCTGAGTGACCTGAGGGATGTTTTAAAGTGATTTATTGTTGTGGTTTTCTCATCCTCTCTCCACGCTAATGGCGATTCTTATTTGTAAAGGTTTTCTGAATTAAATTGATAATATTGAAGTATTTTAACATATCAGTTATATAAGTATGGTTTATGATCTTACCAATTAAATTAGGCCGTTAGTAGAAAGTGTGCTAAACCTATCGATAGTAATAAAAATGTCAAAATGAGAAGTTTTCCTAGCACTCAATGAACCAACATACAATAATATTGCCTAGCGCCTGTAAACTAGACTGTAGTGGTTCGAGCGCGCGCGCGCTTGAAAATTATAACCAGTTCTATCTTTCAAGCGCGCTCGCTCCAGTCTGGCCACCTCTCATTACAACCAATGTGTTCTATTTTATATTTTAGTCGCTCGCTCAGTCTGGCCGCCCCCTCAAGCGTACCAATAATATTTTATTAGAATTGAATCTAATCTACCCGAATCTTGAAAGGGATTTCGTGCTATTAAGCAGCACAACCCGCTCTGGCATTTAATTATGATCTAAATAAATTTTCATGTAAATTACTCCCTGTTGAGGCGGAGGCTTCGACATGTGTGGTATTGGGTCGTGTAATCCATTTGTTCGTATCAGTAATGGTTTTAAATAAATATATCATTGACATTTTATAACTAATTTTAATTCAATATTGATACTATCAATCACACTCCCATAACGTAATTTTACAGCGGAAACCCGCAAATAAGAGACAGGACATAAATAATCAAACCGCGAACTGTAAGATCACGAAAACGGATCTGTACAATTGGTTTGCAGTTTTATGAGATAAAAAAACTTTTTTGGCTAAACAAATAAATATTGCTTCAGATTTTTTTTTAGATTAATTTTCTACATTATAGTAATATAAACAGATCTATTGAATATGAGCGTATAATCCGAACGGGCATTAAGACGCGGTTCTAAATTTAAAATTTAATATTGAATATTGATAAAGGGCATAGTGTCATTTGAACAGAAACTTTTTAGATTAGAAAAAATTCCTGGGCAAATTTTAACTACGCTCATGACAACTATTCAATAACCATGTAGCAAATTCTGTAAGTTGTTAACATCTCTCTTGGTTTCAAGGAATGTAAAACTCGGTACAAAGCAATAATTTGACCGGTTGTCCTCTTTGGGGGGGTTGTAGAACGTGGTCTTTTGCCTTTCTTGACGAAAATAAATTTAGGGTTTTAGAAAACATGGTGCTTAGGAAGATATTTGTTCCAAAAAGGGATGAAGATATTGGGGAGTGGATGAGGTTATGCAGGATGGTCCACGGTAAAGTAGCCCGCCTCCTATATCCAGCAGGCGCCTCACTCTGAATTGGAGGAAGGTCAATCTCCTTCCACCCATATTGTGACATGAAGAATGAGCAAGTTAACTGCTTGTCTAAAGCACAAGACGGGGTGGAAGGGGATTGACCTCCTCCAATTCAGAGTGAGGCGCCTGCTGGATATAGGAGGCGGGCTACTTTACCGTGGGCCACCTTGTATAATGACTAGTTACATATCTTGTACTCATCACAAGATATTGTCAGGATAGTCAGATCTCGCACATTACGGTTGTCAGGACATGCGCTGCGAATGGAAGAATATATAATTGTTTTCAAGGAATATACTGTCAAACCCAATGGGAATACCTAGACGTAGATGAGAGGATACTATTAGAATGAACCTGAAAGAGGTATGGTGTAATGAGGTGGACTGGATAGAACTAGCTCAAGATAGGGATAGGGTGTAAGGAGGTGGACTCGATAGAACTAAATTAAACTAAACGTATCATCTGGGCCCAAGCAAAATTTTATTTATTTAAACCATAAAAAGTCGTTTTGCTATAAAAAAAATTGCAAAAATATTAACTTTTATCACGCGTCCCCTTCCACTCTTTAATTCATTTTATCCACACCATGCATCTTGATGCTTGCGACTATCTTTTATTCAGGATTCTACTACTGTTATGTTTTTACCACCCGATTACTTCTTCTTCTTATTATTATTATTACTATTATTATTATTATTATTATTATTATTATTATTATTATTATTATTATTATTATTATTATTATTATTAAGCACCACGTCTTACTACCCGTTCAGGTTATACGCACTTACGCTAATGTGTAATGATAGGGTGATTGTGAGATCAAATGGAGAACCTACAGTTTAACCTGGAATCCGAACCACGGTGGAGGCCTAGCATTCCACACATTCACAAGTTGTGATTAATACACGTCTTGTTAGAGAAGAAGGAAGAGTTTGGCAATCAGATAAATCTGTGCCGGGACCGAGGGTTGAACCCCGGACCCCCCAGCACAGAAGTCCGACACCTTACCCCTAGACCGCCAGGTCAGCTACATATTATTGAATTGGCCTCAATATCACTCTTATCTCGCCTTCTCCTCACATGGCCGTTTTATCACCCCTTCTTCTCTTCAGGCTGAGGCTATACGCATGATAACTACGCTAATGGGCTAGGGATGAGGAAGTAAACATTTTTGAGGTGATCTACCTGCATTTGTGCGGGAGGATATTGGGAAACCATTCAAGAAAAACTACCCTCAGTACACCTGACTGGGATTTGAACCCCGATCTCCCCGTCATCAGTACGCCAGTATAACACGCGAGTGACGCCTTGGTGAAGACCCTTCGGCCACTGAGGAGGGTTTCGCGTGACTTGCCGGGACTCGAACCAATAACAGACACTCACTGGTAGAGTTGGGTAGGTATAGACCACTCAGTTGGCCGTTTTGGGTCAAAGTAAAAAGTTAATTGAATTAGTTCTCTCTTTATTTTTATTTCTTGTATTTAACATTCACTTTTTGAAATGGCTTAGTATATCAGTGCGACTTAAAAACCAATTAATTCTAAAACTGACATAACTCCAAGTCTCGCGATCGTTAATTTATCACTCGAAAGCCCCACTTTTACAGACGGAAAAACAACGGATTTTTTATGGAAGTAAAAAACAGTAAAAATATTTCGCAAAAACAACAACACATAAAACTGTGAATGAGGTAAATTTGAATGCAAACCTTGGTAACCCTGCATTAACCGTCTCTTCTTGGTTACCTTTTACTACTATCTTCTTTTGGTAACTTTGTACTATTGTCTTCTCTTGGTAACCCTGCATTATTGTATCCTTTTGGTAGCCTGTAATACTATCTACTATTTTTAATCCTTTAATATTGTACCATCTTGGTAACCCTATACTACTGTCTCCTTTTGGTAACCCTATAGTAATCGTGTTTTCTGAAGCGTGCTCAGATCGACGAGTTATTGTCGAAAAGAACACGATCCTGGCAAACAAACACAAACATCAACAAGCAAATTTACGTTGCATAGATAGAAGTTAGATTAGTGACCACTTAACGGTCCATTAGTTTGGCCATTCGAATCTCCATACTTAGCCATTCTCGGTCCATCAGTTTTCATCATTTGCGGCTCTAAAATAGTTCATTGTTTCGATGAGGTATCGACTAAAGGGGAGTTTATACGTCCAGTTTAAGTGGTTTCGGTGGGATGAGTTGGCGTGCAGTGTTGGTAACCATGGCAACCATGCCCTCTCTCCGTGATGCTGTGCTACTGGACCACACGATCAATATATCTCCCCCATTTTACTCTACGTCCTCTCTACCCCAAGGGGTCGATACTTTACTACACGCAGAAACTTCTCGAAAAATAAAATATAAAAACGTCTCCGTGGTGTTGTGTTATTTGGAACGTTTTGTAATGGATTTACATTTTGTAGCCCCGTACCCCTATTCCCTCTGTCATCCCTCCGACACTGTGAGCACAGGGGGTAGCTCGAGGGGGTGACTCGCATTACGTGGAGAGTTTCAACCCCTACCATATCCGTTGGCACAAAATCGTCAATAGCGCCTGAAACCAATGGGGCGTGTTATTTTGGTCATGAAAAGCATACACGTTAACTTGAGAGGGTATGGCAGTGGCATAGTTAGACGGGTTGGTGGTACGTAGAGATGAAAATTTTCCGGGAAATTTTGAATAGGAAAATTTTCCGCAGTGGTGGCTATCGGTGAAGGGGTTAAATTGTAGAGGTGACACCTAGAGCCTATTGTATTTAAAAATATAGTGTGTTAAGATCGGCCGCCTAGTCTATTGCGAGAGTAGCGCGTTAGACCATGCGGCCACCGAAGCTTGTTTGATGATGTTTCTGGTGTTAATGCCCTTAGGAAAAATTAATCTTAAGTATAAACGTTGACATTTGGGATATCTATATCGCTATTACATTATAGTTCCATTTAATCAGTTGAAATTATTTTTACAGAAATAATTGAATATTTTCCGTCTCACATCTCTAGTGATACGCCTGACTCTTGGAGGGCAAATAATAATAGTAATAAAAAATACTGGAATACTTGTGAATTTGGGACATTTTACTTCAAGCTTTAAATACTGGGACCCGCCTCGGTGGCGTAGTTGGCTAACGCGCTAGTCGTGTTGAGCCCGACTGCCGAGGACGGGGAGATCGAGGTTCGAATCTCGGTCGGGTGAACTGGGGGTGGTTTTTCGTAAATGGTTTTCCACTCTCCCTCCACGCAAATGCGGGTTCACTTCCTTTATTCAACCTTCCCAATTCCTAATCCATTAGCGTAATTAGTACTTAAGCGTATAACCCGAACGGGTAGTAAGACGCGGTGCTAAATAATAATAATAATAATAATAATAATAATTTAAATACTGGGCTTTTGCTAAGGAGAAAAAGTGAACTGACGAAATAAGCAAGTTGATAAAAACGTAAACTTTGGGCTATGTATCGACTAGAGTACATTTATCATAGGAAGAGCCTTTCAGAGAGTACAAACATATTTTTTTCAGCCAACATAGATAATATTTTACTAAGTTATTTTAAACACCAAAAACGTGACTTTACACTAATCACCTTTATGAAAAATGTAAGTTTATTTATTACTCTATAAAGGTTAAAGTCTTTAAGTTTCTGGATAAATGGAAAATCTATATAGAAAACCTGGGAAATAGAGGGAATTTGGTACTAAGAAAATAGTGACAACTATGTTTGGCCTGATGGTTGAGAGTTTCCGTCAGAGCCATACCCACGGGAAGAGGGGTTTGAGGGGGTGGGGGTTCAAGCACCCGCCCGCCCAACCCAAAAAATAAAGAAATAAAAAGATGAAAACCTTTATTAAGGCATTGACCTGTCTGTGTGTAATTATTTTGAAACGTGATCTTTGAAATAATTTCTTTTTAAATAGGCCTAGTTGAAATCGTGTTCTTTAGCTAGAAAAAGGCGAGTGCCGCCGCCACAAACTATAATTTATTCAATAATTTAAGTCTATAGACTATTCAAACATAGATTTCGTTAAGTTTTGTATTTTTATATGCTGTTATTCCTCCCTCAAGTACAGTTTAAAATAGCCCTTTCCATCCCCCAACCTTAATCCTGGGTTCGCCACTTGTGTCCGTTTCTCTCTCCAGTATGAATTAACCTAACAGGACAGACACCCGTCCGCATCGGGGGTTGCGTGTGTGTTCAATTTCAAATTCATATAGTCAGGCTGGCCTTTGACAGGGAGGTCAGGTTTTGAATTCCTGTCTGGTATACCAGGGTGTTTTTATTAAATACCTTACCAACTCGTCCTCCACGAAAATGCGCGTACATTTCCTCTAAAATGATACTTTCTTTATCCCTATTCCATTAGCATAATAGATGTATATGTATGTATAACCCGAACAGAAAGTAAGACGTGGTAACCCGAATGGGTAATGAGACGCCGAAAGGAAAGGATAAATATTTAGACAAACATGTATGATTAGCTCGGCGTCTGAAACATTTCACCCACTGGCCACTGACCCACGCAAGAGAGGTAATTTTTCATTTTCTCTCCAGGCCGTTGCATATTATTTTCATCCTCCTTCTAAAACTAACAGCTATTAATATATATAGGGTTTTTTATCACCACGTTTTACTAGCCGTTCAGGTTACACGCTTAAATGCATTAATTACGCTAACGGTTTTAGAGATTAGTAAAATTATATTTATAGGAATTTTACTAATTTTTGCGTGGAGGGAGACTGAAAAACCATTTTGGAAAAACACCCTAGTACACCCAAACGAAATTTGAACCTAAGTTTCCTCGTCATCGGCAGTCTAGTCTACTGTGAGAGTAGCGCGTTAGACCACGCGGCAACCGAAGCGGGTTATATATACTTGTTAATAGCATTATTCTTTTTGTTTGGATTCACTCTCAACCTATCTGTGAAGCACTTGTAGCTCCGTGCCGTGTTGTTGTGTTTTTTATGTGTTCTCGATTCTTCTTTATTAGTTTTATGTAAATAAACAATTATTTCCATATCGTTGGCGGTGAGCCATCAAATTAACGACGTTCGTTGCAGCAGAAGGGGCCATGTCTCATTTGTTGCCCCAAGTAAAGATGGGAATATACAATGTAACTTACAAGTGTTCAGGTACCACTGCTAATTCTAAGTGTCTCAACCATGGTAAAAATAGCGTTGAGGTGTTTGACCACGTGATTTGCAGCCTTAGTAAGATTTTGAAAATGAAGGACCTTATCTGATAGTTCAAAAGTTTCTAAAATTTATTTCATCCATGCATCATACTTCATGTCATGCAATATTCAACTGTTCCTTTTCACAGATGGTATCAATACCTATAAAATAACCCTTAATTATAACAAGAAGTTATCATTGCTGAGTGCACAAAAATATCCTTCCTACCAGAAACGTATTTTATTTTACATACATTTTGGCATTCGCTTGTTTTTCTGTTTGTTTTTGAATCTTACTAAATACAAAGGATGAAGGGAAAACTTTTCCGTGGAGACTCCTTGAAAGCCCCATACAGTGTTGTTGTTGGTTCGATCTTTAGCACCCGTCACGTAACCTAAGTCGTCAATATCGTATTGGATAGGATTGCTAGGAAGGCTGAGGTTCGAATCTCGGCCAGGTGCTCTGGAGGAATCACCGCGGTTTTCCCATCCTCTCTCCGTGCTAATACGGTTGCACTTCCTCTAAACGTCCTTCCTACGCATTAGATTAATACGTTAATAACCTTTGTATTAAAAGGAATGATTAAAAAAAAACAAGCTTGCCCAAGTCCAAGTCACTAGTTTTGTAAGCTAACAGGAATGACACAAGGCCACAAATGAAAACCAAAATCTGTTTTTGGTCTTAATGGGATGTGTTTTACTAGCTATCCATGTACCGTAATTAGCTATCTTAGGCCCGAGGATAGCCACCGTTTGGAGGATTTCCTGTCGCTTATGTAACAACCTAACAAGCGTAAAATACAATTATAGCTTAACCTTTCTATTTACACAGCATTTCCTTTTATAATGAGCCAACTTGCCTCGATAAAAAAAAATGTTAGTGTAGCTAGCTTTTTTAACGCGCTTTGTTTAAAACCCGTTTCGGTGGCCGCATGGTCTAATGTGATACTCTCGCAATAGACTAGATTGTCTCAAGATGGGGAGAACAGGGTTAGATCTCAGTCGGGTACACTGAGGGTGATTTTCCCCAAATGGGTTTATAGTAGGCCTACTCTCCCACGAAAATGCGAGTGCACTTCCTATAAATTAAGCCTTCCTAATCCTTAACATATTAGTGTCACTAGTACATAGGCGTATAACCCGAACGGGTAGTAAGACGCGATGATAAAATTAATTAATTTTAGCACCGCGCCTTACTACCCGTTCGGTTTATACGCTTAAGTACTAATTACATTAATGGATTTGGAATTGGGAAGGTTGAATTTACAGGAAGTGAACCCGCATTTGCGTGGAGGGAGAGTGGGAAACCATTTAGGAAAAGCCACCCCCAGTTCACCCGACCGAGATTCGAACCTCGATCTCCCCGTCCTCGGCGGTCTAGCTCAACACGACTGACGCGTTAGCCAACTATGCCACCGAGGCGGGTGCGATGATAAAAAACATGCTTTGTTATTAATTGACTAACAGTGTTTAGTAGTGTATATTGAAACTAATCCTATAATATTTAAAGCAGTACTAACTAACGACAGCTTAAACTCTCTTACCAAAGCAAACAGAATGAAAAAGAATCTTAAGAACCCGTTTCATCCACAGGATAACCTATTTTTTGTTAGAGCGTAGTTTAGTATCCCATTCATTCGGTTTGTGAGTAACTTTGCCGTCGTCATATGCGTTAAGAAAAGACTATAAACACCAGCTTCGATGGCCGCATGGTATAAGACGTCATTCTCGCAATATACTAGACTGCCGATGACATGGAAAGCGGGGTTCTATCCCGGTCGGGTGTACTGAGGGTGGTATTTCCTAAATGGTTTTCTATTCTCCCTCCACACAAATGCGGTTACACTTCCTCTAAATTCAAACTTACTCATCCTTAACACATTAGCGTAACTAGTAATTATTAGCCTCCATAGGCGTAGGGCAGGCTATAACCCAAACGGATAGTAAGACACGGTGCTAAAAAAAAGTATTATTTTTTATCACTTTTTTTTAGTAGAGCGTCTTAATACTTGCTGAGACTGGACGCAAATAATTACTATTATTATTATTACTTTATTACTATCATCATCGTTGAAATGAGATGCGGAGATTTGACCGATGTAATCGTTGTGATGAGGTATTGTTCAGGCAATGTCTCGTGTGGCAGTTATTTAACATGTCGCCAGAGATAGGGGAATACGGGGAAGAGGGGGGAGGTGGTCTGCCTAGCCCTGGCTCACGATCAGTCACGTGTGCGTGCGTTGGCGGGTGAGGGAAATGCGTGTGATGGACGTTTGGAACGGGACCCTTCTCCCGTGCGCCCTTTTTATTTTTGTTCCTAATTGCCATGTTGTTGAGGGTACAAATTAGGTTCCCGCTCTTTCGGCTCCCCCTTCGTCCTCTCCCATGTTGAGACGGGGCAGCGCCACACTGGGCAGTGAGAATTATTTAAATTTTACATGTTTTAAAATTACGTTCCAGTGTCAATAATGGGATGTTTTATGTTTGATCTCGACAGGCTGCATTGAGAGATTTCTTATCCTCTCTCCAGGTCAATGCTAGTTCAAACCATAAAATGTACACCGCTAACCCTTTAGCTGCTTTCGCGCCATCTGAATAATAATTGATTTCACCTCACCAGTACGCGAAACCACTGGAAGGAGGGTTGGAGAAATTTGTAGTTAGCTAAAAGAGCAACCCTAATCGTTCTGAGCGCTACTAATTAAATAATATCTTAGCATTATTTACGAACCTGATTTCTGAAGCCTCAATTTAATTTTTTTTATTACTATCTACCGGCATTGGCTGGCGCGTGGTTAATGACGCCAATTTCATCTTATCTTGTTTATAAAGTGTACCTTCCTAGCGCGAATCTACTATATTTTAAGTTGTATAGCATTATTAGCTTCTAACAGCGCTGTCTTTGTTTATTAAAGTCGTTGCAAATTGGGTGATGGACATAACAGTTACAGACATAGAACGACTCTAGGGGGAAAAAAATCTCCTTTTAAGGTGGGATGGAAGGGGATGCGATAAAATAGCAAGTCTTTTTGTAATTTTTATGACAAAATATTTATTTTGGCCAAAATAAGTTAAATATTGCTCCAATACAAACATAGAATTTAATTTTCATCACACGGTGACCTCAAAATTTCTTGAATATCTGTCGAGGGTGTCCTGGAATTTAATGACTACTTCTTCTCTTCATTTAAAAAGTTTGTTCTCTAATCCCGCTATGCTCATGATGGATATTTAGGAACGGTTGGTATCAACATGCGAAGAAAATTAAACTCTATGTTTCTGGAGCATTGTTTTATTTTATTTTAGCCAAAAAAAGTTTTGCCATAAAAACTGCAAAAATATTGGCCTTTTCTCGCGTACCGTTCCATCCCACCTTAAAGACGTTGCGATCGACTGAACTTGGCCACGAGATCGACCTGTTGACGACCCCTTGGTGTTGAAACTGAAGTCCCCACGAAAGGAAGGAACTTTTTGGTGTTCTCCACGTTTGATGGCGACCTCCTTTCATTTCATTCTCACCCTTTTGTACATGTCGGATAGGAACCTCGCTCTGCCTCTTGCCCGATGATTGTAGCTCGTGGGCGCCGTGATTGCACACACCCGGAGGGCAAAAAAAGGGGGAGAGAGGTCGTTGAACGCCCCTTCCGGGCTCTACCAGTTATTTTTAAACACTACCCTAGTGCGACCGCGGAGGAAATACTACCCGTGGGGCTAGACATATTATTATTAGTATATAAGTTTTAAAACAATGACCACTACGAGTCTACGACGTAATCAAAAATATAGGGATAAGGAGTGTATTTAGAGGGAATGTACCCGCATTAACGTGGGTAGGATGACGACAAAACCACAATGATAAATCACTTGTGGTAAACCTCCACCTCCCCACTTCTTCAGGACGAGATTCTAACCTCGACCTCCACGTCACAGACAACTCAATTTATAGCAAACCGTCTGACGCCTTGGACTGCGCGACCATCAGTGCGGATTAACACGGGGTCCAAGCTGGAAGTCGTGGAGAATCGCGCTGTATTTTCAGCCAAAGAGGAGGCTGAGCAAACGTGTCTTATAAAATTAAGAAGTGTGCTATTAGCGTCACTCGAAGAAATATCAATTTTCAAATCATCTTTTAAAAACCTCTTTGGACTATTGTTAAATATTGAGTTGCTAAGATTATTTTTTTTTCGTGTGTGTGTTTAAGTTTTTTCAAATTAATTGTATAGTAATTATATAGGCCATATTATTTGTTTCATCCTAATTGGTTATTTTAGTTTGTATGTTGTGTTTTGTTATAAACTTGCTTTTGAAAATGAAAACTATCCAACAAAATAAATATTAAATTCCTTAAATATTTTAGTAGTTTTATGACTGAAGTGGCTTTAATACAAAATATTTTATTTCAAAGACGATTTAAGAGAACATTGATTTTGTTTAGTTTACACTTTTAGAAAACATAAATAATTATATAATGGCCAATATTGGCAAACAGTCGCGATATCTATCTTTAGGTAGCATTGATGTGTGACTATTGAAAAGGTTTAGTCACCCGCCTCAGTGGCGTAGTTAGCTAACGCGCTAGTTTATTGTTGAGCTAAACTGCTGAGGACAGGGAAATCGAGTTTCGAATCTCGGTCGGGTGAACTGGGGGCGGTTTTTCCTAAATGGTTTTACACTAGCCCTCCACGCAAATGCGGGTTCACTTCCTCTACATTCAATCTTCCCAATTCCTAACCAATTAGCTTAATTAGTACTTAAGAGTATAACCCGAATGGGTAGTAAGATGCGGTGAAGTATTATAAGTAAAGGTTTAGTTACTATATTAAAATTTCGAAATAATGTAGAACCGACTAATATATATATATATATATATATAATCACCACGTCTTACCACTCGTTCGGGCTATACACTTATGTACTAATTATGCTAATGGTTTTATATTTTTAGGAAGTGTACCCGCATTTGCGTGAAGGAAGGGTGGAAAATCATTTTGGAAAAACCACCCTCAGTACATCCGACCGGGATTCAAACCTCGATCTCCCCGTCATCGGTAGTCTAGTCTACTGCGAGAGTAGCGCGTTAGACCTTGTGGCCGCCGAAGTGGGTTTGAACCTACTATAGGCTACAATATTTTCACTACACGTTTTTATCACATCACTTCCTAAATCTAAGATATTCTATTGACGAAACCCCCCTTTTTTTTCCGTCCCCTTTTATGCCCCGTACAGAGGGGTTATGTTTCCGTAGTTAGTTCAGTACTGAATTCAGAACAAGTATATTAACATGTGAGCGACCATCTATTGATGAAACAAGAAACTATCAAAAACATTTGGGCGTAATTTGATATTAGAGCAAGTACATAGTTTCCAGCGATGTTCAAGTACAGGCGCATGCGCAGAAAATAAAACCAGGGTTCTTACGTTAGCAAATTTAACCGTAATTTCCCTAGAGGTCTTTCAAACAAAAGTAAAACAAAATACTTTTCTTTGTAATTTTTGTAAGGGAAATTGTTTTAATTAAATGTACAGTATATTATAAATATATTCATAATCTTAAAATATCCCAGATTGTTATGAAGTATATTATGTTAAATGTTTTGGATGAACACAAAAAAAAAAAAATCTGAAAGGGATTTTATTTTTGTTGGGGACAATAACTATTCATAAAACAAGAAATAAAACAATGAACGTGTGNAAAAAAATCTGAAAGGGATTTTATTTTTGTTGGGGACAATAACTATTCATAAAACAAGAAATAAAACAATGAACGTGTGAATAGGCGTCGTATATTTCATAGTAGCTAATTCTGTGGTTATTTCTTGAGAGTTGTCTCATTATTTAATCATAACTTTCTGAATTAAGTAGAAAAACATCGCCCTTGCTTATGGGGCATCGCATTTTCGCAGCCTAGAGCAAGGGAATAACGTTGGATAGGGGATCACCTCTTTTCTTCTCACCCCCGATCTTTTATATGGTAATATTTTAAACAAAACAGTTAGTGCTCTATTCTACCCCCCACCCCATTCCAATACCTTTCCAAATTTAATAATATCCAGTACTACCTTACCCAACACCCAACATAAAGCAACAAATTGGCTTAGCTTAAGGTGGAATGTAAAAAAAAATGAGTATTTTTTATAACAAAAAAAATCGGCCGAAATAAATTAAACATTGCTTCAGTAGACACATTTAGTTTCATTTTATACATAATATATTAGTAGGCTTAATCTCAACAGCTCTTGAATAAGTTATTTGTCATGGGCATATTAGTACTTTTAAATATTTTGTTTTAAATTTTTTTGGATTGAAAATTTTTAAAAATTTTAAGAAATGTAGAACTCTTAAGAAATTTGAAATTTTAAAAATTCTAAATTTTAATAACCTTTTAAAAAAGAAAAAAAATCCTGTTCAAACTCCGCAATCCCCGTGTAGTGACAGATATTAAAGAACTTTTGAGAAGACGATGTGTAGAAATGTAAACTAAACGAATTGCGACTGAACTAGTGTTTGATTTATTTTGACCAAAAAGTTTTTTTTTTGTAATAAACAGAAAAAATATTGACTAGATCTCGTCTCCTTCTAACCACCAAAATGAGCCGTTTTAGCAACAATGTGTTTTATAATGCATTGCTACAATGATTATTATTATTATCATCATTATTTTTTTATTATTATTACTACTACTACTACTACTACTACTACTACTACTACTAAAGCAAATTGCATTTATATATGTGAAAATAAATACTCAAAATGAGTAGTTTTTTTACTACCGGTTGTTTTAAAAAACAGTGTTTGTTTTATCCAATACAAATTCGAATTTATTATAAATCTCCTGAATAGAAAACCCCTTGCTCTTTTGCCACCCATTATTTTGACATTCTCGAAAATCGCAGTTCTGGCCATTTATCTGTAACCAACGTGAGTGCTGTGCGAGATTGCCAAGTTCGAAAATATACTTTGGAGGTACGCCTCCATTTCCTGCCGTCAATAATTTACTAGTAGGCGTTATATCAACCCTCCTCCTTCCCCTCACTCCCTTTGAAAATCCTCAAGAAAGTCATGGACGACATTTTTCAAAACTTAAATTATAGTTATGTATTTTTATATAGGCCTAGCTTGTTATTTATATTGTCACACCTTTTTTGTTTTTATATACAACGTGATGTATGTATGTATGTATGTATGTATGTATGTATGTATGTATGTATGTATGTATGTATGTATGCATGTATGTATGCATGTATGTATGTATGTATGTATGTATGTATATATGAATGTATGTATATATGTATGAATGTATGTATATATGTATGTATGTGTGTATGTATGTATGTATGTATGTATGTATGTATATATGAATGTATGTATATATGTATGAATGTATGTATATATGTATGAATGTATGTATATATGTATGAATGTATGTATATATGTATGTATGTGTGTATGTATGTATGTATGTATGTATGTATGTATGTATGTATGTATGTATGTATGTATG
>CABFWO010000772.1:0-18249 GCA_902155825.1 Timema genevievae
CTCTCTAAAGATGAAGAAAAATTTGAACAAAAGCTTCAAACATATGAAATACGAAATTCACACGTCCCGACCCATGATGCATTGAAACACAAACTAAGAAACAGCTGATTACCGATACATTTCATTTTCTATTGAATAAACAGTTCTTTAATTATTGTGTTGTACCTTGAAACATATCATCCCACGTCAATGTGGGCACACTTGCTCTAAATTCTACCTTCCTCATCCATAAATCATTAACATAGCTATTACTTAATATGCGCTATTTTCTGAACAGGTAGTAAGAAGCGGTGCTGAAATAAAAAAAAACCCAACAAGAACGACACACACGCTTTCCATTTGACGAATGGTTTGAAATAATCTTACAATAGAGGCAGCTGTCTGCTAGTATCGCACTTTGTAAGTACATTCGCACAGATTTGAGTTGGATGATTGATGTTGTCATGAAGAAAAGGAACATCTTAAGTTATTAAAAAAGACTTGCTGAACAGACAATGCCGACAAGGGTGAAATCTTATGATTGGCTTGGAACTCATCACTTGTAAATGTTTCTGCTCTTTTTTTGTTTTTCGGGAGTGGTGTGAACCCGCAATAATACCCCGCATTGACGGTCGAGCGGTCTAATAATCTAACAATATTTTTGCTATCATCGTGTCGTGTTACCTGTTCAGCTAAATCTCTCATTATCTTTCTCTTTACATATAATATAAGGTGACCTGGTGGTCTAGGGGTAAGGTGTCAGACTTCTGTGCTGAGGGTCCAGGGTTCAATCCTCGTTCCCGGCACAGATTTATCTGATTATCAAACCCTTCTTTCACTTCTGACAAGACGTGTATTAATCACAACTTGTGAATGTGAGGAATGCCAGGCCTCCACCGTGGTTCGGATTCCACGTTAAACTTTAGGTCCTCCATTTCATCTCACAATCACCCCTACCATTACACATTAGCGTAAGTACGTATAACCCGAACGGGTTAAGATGCGATGCTAATAATAATAATAATAATATCATATACATAATTTTATAAGCCCATTTTCGGTAATTTATGAAACTACAAGAAAACTGGCTAACCGATTTTGACAAACCAACACTAATTTTAAAGGTTAAGAGTTTAGGATGTCGGCAAAAATAGCGGCCTAAAACTAGTAAGAATCGAGTATATCGAGGTAACGAAGAATCGAGTTTGACATCCTTAAATAAAATATTTCTCCCTGGTTAATAGCAACTAGATTCTTACCTGAGTGGTTTGGTGCTGTAAATAGATTAAGAGCTGGGAGAGGGGTCGTTTTAAAACTATCATCGTGGCGTGAGAGGGAAAATATGCATTTAGATTCTAATCAAACACCCAAAGATAAATAATATGTAATATTGATATAGCCTTTAAGAGTAAACTTTTAACTTAAAAGTCTAGGGAGGGCTTATTATGTAGAGCTTTTCCCAATAGCAAGTTTATAATATATTTTAGTAGAATAATCTGCATTAGAGTAATTATCATATATACATGAAACCTGAACAGGCGGTAAGACGCGGTGATAAAAAAAAATAGCGAATCAAAATTGTATAGACACGTAGATTTCAGTCGGTGCTTTCAGGAAATTTAATTTTTATGTAGTTTCATTGAAAAATTTGAGCAGTTGACTTTATTTTATTGAGACACATCAGTAAGAATTCATTGAGTAAGGATAGATAACATTCAGCTAAACTGTATAACGATAAAGAGTGATTTTTTTAATGAGTGGATGTAAGAACATTCGACAACCCGCTGAGATTATAAACCCGGATTCATAGTCAGAAAAGGAAAAAACTATCGTACAACTCCGCAGTCTAGAAACTAATTAAAAAGCTTGTTCCATACGCCAATGTTTTCATCTGCTTACTAATTAAAATGTAACAAGCTGGTGATGAAAATGTAATGGCTTACCTGAAGTCTTAGTAATTAATAGTTGTCTGCGCTTGCTAGCGCTTTGAAACCAATTAAAATAAGCAAACATTCTGTGCCTGCAAGATTCTATTCTCTTCCTGTGACACAAACAATTTTTGTGCTAGAAATACTTTGTTTATTTTTTACCATACGATTGAAATGAACAGGATACAATTTGGTTATAGCCTAATACACATATTTTTTTTAGCACCGTTCAGTAACCTATGTACTCAATTATGCTAATAGTTTCAGGAATTAGGAAGATTATATTTAGAGAAAATGTACCCACACTTGCGTGGAAAGAAGGTGGAAAAACCACCTTCAGTACATCTGACCGAGGTTCGAACTTCGATCTCCCCAACATCGTCAGTCTATTCTACCGCGAAAATGGTACGTTAGACCGTGCGGCCACCGAAGTGGGTGGTTGTAATGTTACGAAGTTATGCTACAGCCCAACGACAGCAAAGTTACTTGATTTATCTTAATGTATTCATAGTTCAAGTCATGTGAACTGTTATTGTCACTTTTGATAGAATCTATGAAAAAAAAACTCACTAATAATATAGTCAAATGTTTTCAATTTTGGCCACAAAAAGAGTGTATTGTTTCTAAAAGGACCTTCTTATTAAAATTGGGGTGTAATCGTCGTATTGAGGAGGAAAATCACCCAAGTCAACTTTAATGATTGTCCTACCCACCAAATTTATAATAATAGTAATACTATTATTACTATTATTATTATTATTATTATTATTATTAGCAACGCGTCTTACTACCCATTCTGGTTGTACGCACTTATACTAATGTGTAATGATAGGGTGGTTGTGAGATGAAATGGAGGACCTACAGTTTAACGTGGGATCCGAACCACGGCAGAGGACTAGCATTCCACACATTCACAAGTTGTGATTAATACACGTCTTGTCAGAGGTGAAGGAAGGGTTTGGACAGTTAGATAAATCTGTGCCAGGAACGAGGATTGAACCCCGTACCCCCAGCACAGAAGTATGACACTTTACCCCTACAAAATTTATAATAAACCTCAACGATAATTTTTTTATATATTCTTTAAATTGAAAAATGAACCTGTACATGGGAATTGAACCCGGTACCTTTAAATTAATAATCCAATACACTAACCACTTAGCTATCTAGGAGTCGTCTCTTATACAGGGCCATTCTTTACTCATATTTTAAGACAGAGTCTGTGATGGACGTGTGGAAATCATCAGCTACAATATGATATTTTGATGCAGCTATAGCCATAACTAACAAATACATTAGCTTAGATATTTAATTCATCATGATATTTTTCTTTTTGCTGTTGCAAATCTACTGTTTAAGATTTTTTTTTAGTAAACTCTAACCTTTTTTTATATAGTACATCGATAACCCAGTTAGAATAGCTTCAACACATTCTTAGATTAACATAAATTATGTATATAGAGTTATGGGTTAATTTATTTTTAACAGCTCTATAAAAAAGCTTGTTCAGTATGGATAGGATTCTTTCTTTTATGAGTTGATATTATAAAATGAATTAAAGATAGTAGTGATTTTTTTTTTAAATCTTCGGTTAGTATAAAAGACAATACATTTTTAACAAATCGTGTTTTTCCCATCACAACACCTACTTACAGGGCCCTGGAATCACTTAAAACACAGTCTCACTCCACGGATAGCACGTAACTTAGCTGGATAATACAGCTCGAACTAAGACCTACATTGTGTTGAAGAGTTCCATTTTCTATTTTAAAAAACATTCTATGGAAACCAATTTAATATAATAAAAAAAAATTATTTCACTGATCCTGATTTCCCTATAGTCATGTGACGAATGAAAAAAATAATAATAAAAAATCTTATGTGTTTGTTATTTATAGTATTCGTGTTTAATATCCCGATTAATCGGGTGTGAGATGGATTATTATTATTAGGTCCTGTACTTACCTGTTATCAGTGACGGTTAGTCAGAGGTAAACCAGAAACTCCTTAAGAGCGCCCCCCTCTGTTTAACTATGATGGTCGAGCATCACTAGAGCGCTCTGGTGGAGGTTGAGCATTCGTGACCGGCTTCTTCAGCTCTATCGAAAAAAAACCCCGCACAAACAAACACGATTTGTATCAGAATGTTTTGTCGTGTTTTCACATTGTAATTAATGTGATAATAGCTTATTATATAATAAAATATAAGTTCTAAATAGTAGGAAAGGTAAAATAAAGTGTTAAAACAATTTTTAAATGTACATATTTTAGAAAAAAATGTGATTTGTATTGATGTAACGTGAATGATAGGGAAGGAAGCCAACCTGAAGGGCTAGTTTAGGATTTAAAAAAGAACAAATAAACTTCTCACATTGTTTCTTCACACACACTATTCACACTTGCATTTTGTTATCACTTTCACAGTAACACATAATTTTTGGGAATATATTATTTTTCATATTAACAAAGATAGATAAACATAAATCCAAACATTATGTTAACCAGTGAAAGAGATAAAATAAACGGAAGTGTGAAAAAATGAAGAGATAATTTCATATTATGTTTCTATCAAGGCCTAGTCTATCTCTCTTATCAGGTCGTGTTCTTTCCTTATCATTTACATTATTTTACAGTGTTTCCACACTGTTTTAATATATTTTCAAGCCAATGCACAATTATTAATTTTAAAAATATAGTTTGATAGTTTTATATTTTCCTCCTCCCATTTGCGTCTCACTACCCTCCCAGGCTATCCGCATATTAACAGACATTGGTTAGGTATGATAAGGATATAGCTAAGAACATGTACCCACATTTTCGTGTTGAGATAAGGGAAAGCCATTTAGGAAAAATCACCCTGCAACACCAAACTGGGACTCGTAACACGGCCTACACGTTTCCAACAAACCGGAATATATCATATGTCTGCCCATGTGCCCATAGTGCAGTTTTAATTTATTAAAAAGATTTGGTCATAGTTCTTGTAATGACACGCACCGGTGGGTATGCGGACTAAGCGTCAAGCTCATCTATTCAGGTGAAAAGGTCGGGATTTGAATCTCGGTTAGATTAACTAAGAGGGTTTATTTTCCTAGATGGTTTTCCCACTCTACCTCTGTGAAAATGTGGGTACCTTTTACGATACAAATTAATTGAATGCGTATTGCCTGGGAGGGTAAGAAGAAAAAATATATTAGTCTAGACCAGAGTTTTTAAAAAAAGGTGTGCCACGGCACACTAGTGTGTTGCGAAGGGTCAGAAGGTTTGTTGCGAGAGTCTTTGGAAAAAGAAGTGAAAAAAAATGGAGGAGTAAAAAATACATCGTTTAAAATCTATACTCAAAATTTTTTTTTAAATTATACAATTAGTGGAATTTTAGCTATTTTAAACACAATCTTACTAACCGTTTTAAAAAACCTATAACATTTATATTTAAAAAGCCAATGGTGTGCCTTGAAAAATTCAGTGTGCCGTGTAGTGAGTTGGATAAAGGTTTGAAAATCGCTGTTGTGGACTAAGGAACAATATGAGCTCGTCCATACCGTAACTAAGCAGCGAGGGGGCTGGCGGAAGTACGTCTGGCGGCCGGTAGATGGGAGTGAAGATGAAATCAGGAAGCCTGTTCACCTTAGGCTCGGTCACTCCGGCGGTTTCCGGATCCGCTAGAGTCCTCCTACTACTACGTCTTCTCCTCTAAAAACAAACAGAGTTAACATTTAAAAATAACAAAACACATCACAATCGGATTAGCTGTGAGCTGTTGTCAGGGTTCAAGCGAAATGTTACGTCAGCCAGTGGCGGAGGATGTACGTTTCAAGGGGAAAACATAACACGAGTGACATAAAATTGTTGTAAGTCATATATATTTTAAAGAAGGAAAGAATTAGTTTACTAAAACTTATGTGCAGCGGGGTTCTTTTGAGAATTTTTCCCTGCATCCTTCAGTTGCTATTCTGTCTGTGTTGTGTATTATAGTACAAATTTACATTTGATAACTTTAATGTTGGTATTTGTATTCTCTGTATCTATGTAAATGTATGTATTATGTCTCTTTAACAAAATAAACTAAACTAAACTAAAACTTATAGGATTTAAATTGTAATTTTCTTCAGAGATTATTAATTTGTCTTCAGAAAAAAATATTACTTTTATTTATACAGGTTGTTTCAGTGAAAGCGTGCAAAAATTAAACAGGACTTCTGGTATGCTCTACCGAACATTTTGAGACAGGGACCGAGTGGTGTGTGAAGCCAGCTAAAGGGGGATATTAGCCTAAACATGTGGGGGAGAGCCTGAAGGCTATTTCGTATGGGGATATCTCTAATCACTTGTGAATGAGACCTCGTTGGACACAGACTTGGAATCGGTTGCCAGGCTTATCGTCGCATGTGATGTGATTCGCAACACGCATGGGATATTTTAACGGGTGCGGCACAATCTCGTACGACGATGTCATCATGCTTGCATTGGGGTTGGTGGCCGTCATTTTGAGCATAACTATCCGTGGACAAAGGCGTCAGTCTCATTTTTTCTGACTCTACCGGTATCGGACAAGTCAGGGTTCGAACCCAGTCTGGTTGTATCAACGCAAATTTATCCCCACTAATTGGTATCCTACTTTCCTTACATGCAAATTCGGGTATACTTCTTATAGATCCCCCCCCTCTCTTATCTCTACTACCATTAGTGTAAATATACGGATAGTCGGGACGGGTTGTAAGACGTGATGCACGGATATATAAACAAAATAATGTAGGTATATATATTTTACCTTGTTCTCTTTATCATTGCCTTGAGATCTGGTTTTTGTAGAACATCCCAAGCAGTAATGACCTCATAGCTTCACCAGAACGCACAGAACTAAGAATATGATCAAGGAATGTATTCATTCTACCTTTTTGTAGAAAATATCAAGCAGTAGCAACCTCATAGTTTCACCAAAGCATACAGAACTAGGAATGTGTTCAAGGAATGTATCTATTTTACCTTGTTTTGTTTGTGGATGTCCTGAGATCTGGTTTTTGTTGAACATCCCAAGCAGTAATGACCTCATAGCTTCACCAGAACGTTACATAACTAGGAATATTATCAAGGAATGTATTTATTTTACCTTGTCGATGTCTTGAGGTTTGGTTTTTGTTGAACATCCCAAGCAGAAACGACCACATATCTTCACCAGAACGTACACAAGAGCTATAAATACGGCCATGCTTAAAAAGCCTATTAGAAGAAACAATTGGTTTTGCCGTTCAATCTGGAAAACATTTATTGGTTGGGTTTGTTAAAATTACACTGGTATTATACCTTTTTCTTTTGTTTTAGTTTTATCAGAGAAGACTCGGTATGAGTCTATATTTTGATACACTATATACTTGATTGAACTTTTTTTTTCCGAGCACGAAGGTATACACATCACACAAACCACAAACGAGCCTAACATGAAACTTTACAGTTGAGTTGAGGTATTACAATTATTTTAATAAAACACTTATTTTTTGGTAAAAATAAAACAAATATTGTTTTGGTAGACAACATCTCTTGAATATATTATTTTATCATAGATGGAATTTCCGTTTAAATACCTCGATGTTTATGAAAAATATCTAAGAACTATTTAATTTAAACTTAAGGCCCTTGGCCCTGTCGAGTGCAAGTCTAAAACCATTTTGTGGGATGGTGGGCGGGAGGGTGAAAGGCATGGCGTGGCTTCATAACCAACCAAAGTATCCTTCCGCGCCAACAAGAACAGATGGATCACGTAAACCGTAGATGGCGCTGGCTACCGGACAGGTCTTGCGGAAAAATCATACGTTTGGAAATATCAGTTTTCTCGAGAACGAGTGAAATGTTTATGTTAATATTTTCAACATCCCTTCTAATATAATGTATCGATGTTTATTAATTGTTACATTTTATTATTTTTTGTTATGGAGGCGGCAGTTTTTTTATTGAAAAATGTAAATTTTATCGATATTTGATCACTGTTAAAATTATAGAGGAGATGTGAATATAAAACGTACATCAAAAGTAATCAACATGCTTCTATTCCTGAACAAACTTTTTCCGAAAAGAAAATTGCAAAACAATAAAATTTCTTGAAGATAACCGTTTGTGCCCGTGGCTATGCATTTCTATGCCAATTGCCTTAATGTATCTTCTGATGCATGTATTTATTTTGACCAAATAAGTGTTTTGTTATAAAAATGCAGTACTGATATTAGCTTGCATCCCTTTCCATCGAACCTTAATTATATACTCACATCCATATCACATACATATTTATTTATTAGGTAGAAGGATTAACCTACATGTCGGAATAGAACCAAGGTCCTTTAGACTTGTGATCGACCACACTAACCGCGTAATCATGGAGGGGAGTGGCAATATTCTTTGTTTAATTAGAGCTGCATTGATGTAAATTATCATGTGTGTATACTCAAAGGTACAAAATAGTAGATAAATATTTCAATAAAAAGGATCGAGTTAAGAATTAAATTGATCACTTTGGAATTCTTGGGATGTACAAATTAATATCAGCTTTATTTACGTATTAATTATGACTCATAAATTAAAAACAGTGTGTATTCTTATGTTTATAAAATTTGAGTAATAATAATAAAGTCGACAAGCATACGAGCTATTATTCAGACCATATTATTGCACCTACAAGAAATATAAAAAAATATAGGATTTTTCTTTTTTAGCACTTCGACTTTACTACCTGTTCAGTTTATATGTATATGAACTAATTGCGCTAATATTTTAGGAATGAGGAAGCTTGGGTTTTTAGGAAGTGTACCCTCATTTGTAAGGAGTGTGAATGAAAAACAATTTAGGAAAAAAGTATCCTAATTGCACCCGACCGGAATTCTAACCCCGATCTCCCTGTCATCGGCAGTCTAGTCTATTGCGAGAGTGATGCCTTAGGCCATGCGGCCACCGAAGCAGGTTAGAGTTACTATACATTATTACATATTATGTTTTTGGAAACTAAGAATATTTTGTTTTAGTAACGGGCTTTTAATCAATATAATATATTGTTCCCTATTTACCTCCGATCTCAAGAATATTAGGTTTTGTGATTGAAGAACTTCTGATGAATCTGTTGTTTTTTCGAAAGATTCTTTTATTTCTATATCGTTCATGGTATCCTCATCATATGCTGGGTCGACGATGTCTTTTTTATCTGTTGTTGTCTCAGTATCTTCATCAGACACTGGTTCAGCACTATCTTCATCAGGTGTGGACTCTCCTGAATTTTCATCATTGGATTGCTCACTAGTATCTTCATCATTGGATGTTTCATCATTATCTTCATCAGCAGATGTCTCACCATTATCTTCATCCGTAGATGTATCAGCGTTATCTTCATCAGCAGATGGTTCACCGTTATCTTCATCAGCTGATGTCTCGTCATTATCTTCATCAGTAGATGTCTCACCATTATCTTCATCCGTAGATGTCTCAGCGTTATCTTCATCAGCAGATGTCTCACCGTTATCTTCATCAGACGATGTTTCACCAGTATCTACATCAGATGACGATGGTTCATCAGTATCTCCAACATGTTTCGGGTCCGCAGCTTTGAAGATTAAAGCACCTTTGCTTTCATTCCCACCTTCATATTCACCCAGTAATCCGGCATTTTCTGCGCTTGAAAAACATTTATATTGAGATTTGATGGTTGAAATTTATCTACATGGAAAACATGGTAGCATTAGGTTTGAAATAAAATTTTGCATTTCCAGGATTTCATTATTTGTATTTTAGGCCATATATTTTCTCAGATAAACCTATTTTAAATTTTGGAAATAAAAATTATCACCAATAACTAAATTAGTGTAACCTCATGCCATGTAATGTATCTTTACTTAATATATATATGTGAAGAATTATCCTAAGCGCGGGATGATTCCTGGATAGATCAGTCGTTAGAGTATTGACTCACTAAACCAAAGGTCCCGAGTTCGATTTCCCATGTCCAGGTGTTATTTTTATTATATATATATATATATAATATTAAACCTACATAGCACAAGATAATCTTTCCTCAGTTCAACCTGAATTTACCAAGACCAGCCTTTAGTGTTCTATAAAGATATATAACTTATATTTCTAATGGTCATTACTTGTACTATAATTTACATATAATATTATATCGATTAAATAAATATATAAATAAGATGTAGTGAGAATAGTTCAAAATTTGTACAGTATTCTCTTTGTTTTAAAACTTTTTCTAAGGAGATAAAGGTCGTAGGAGGTAAAGCTCTTTTCACTAGCTATTTACATACCTTAATCTTTATCATCTACCAGAACCACTCCCCACATTTCCGTCAGTGGGTCAGCACCACATATTGGCAAAAGAACAAGATTAAAAGCGTATTTTCTTTTAAATTGAGTAAGATATAGCTCATTGACAGCTACCCACGATTCCATTAAACCTTTCCACACATGTTTATTCAACATACACCATTCCACTCTACAATATATTATTTAAACCGTGAAACTTTTCAGATGAAAGCAATGTTGTTTATAACATTTTTGGGGCAAATTTTGACGACCTATTCACGTTATTGAAAAGTCCTGATTGGCAAACCAATATTTTTTTATGAATAATTTACTGTCGACGATATTAATGTTATTTTATTGTTTGGCTGTATTCATTGCTTTGTTATATCCCGAGCTACGAACAAAGAGTAAATGCAGAAAGGTCAGTCAAAATTAATATAAATTATATAATGCATACAAAATGAGGTCTATGTATGTACAGAATTTGGTTGAACGTTATCGAAAAATATGTCCACCGAGTTTTTTTTTTGGATTTTACAAAATCCAAACACACAGTTTAAAATAATGCATTCCCAGTCCAACTTAAATATTTAATATTGTTCCCATAGTAAGGGATCGCTAACGATAATAACTGTAATTTTTAAAAGTATAGAACAGAGTATAAGATATAATTATATCAATAATTTTCTCAACACTGGAAAATGAATACATTAAATTACGATGAAGTTCAAAATTAAAATTTTAAGCTTGGTCAAAATCCGTTGGTTTTGAAAAAAATAAATATTTGTTCACGTTTAGACAACACACATATGTACTTAAAAATAGTTTGTTCCAAATTGAATACTTTTTAATTAGTGTTTTATATTAAAGCTAATCAATCTGTCAGAGTTGCATGTCTAGTGATAGTATTAAGCAAAGCCGTAGCCAGTTAATAATTTCAGGGGGAAGGGGGGTTGGTGGGCACATCCTCCAATTGCCGGAGGCTAGAAAAAATTTATGAAATATCAAACACCTCTAGAAGCTATCTGAAGTTTTTAATAGAAACATAGCCACCTAACTGCCAAAGACTAGGAGAAATTCTAGATATTAAACACCTCTAGCAGCTATCTGAAGTTTTTTGAAGGCAACATAGCCCCCTATTTGACAAAAGCTGTAAAAAACTAAATATTTCACTATAAAACCTCTCAAAGTGTTATTTATTGTAACATAACCCCCAACTGCTGAAACCAAGGAAAAATTCTAGATATTAAACACATCTAGAAACTACCTGACGTGTTTTTTTATGGCAACCTAACACCTTAATTGCCGAAGGCTAGGAATAATTTTAAATACTAAACATCTCTTGAAGCTCTCTTTTTATGTTAACACAGCCCCCTAATTTGTACTTGTACCTTAATTTTGATATTGTTCGAACCATAAATAAAGCCATATATATTTTATTCATAACATCTCGGGGGGAGGGGGTTTTAACCCCCAAATACCCCCCCGACTACGGCCTTGGTATTAAGTGCTTCACATAAATGAGTTCTTTTTAAGTTTCGAGGTACCTGGAAAATCTATCAGATGCATCAACAAAATAAGTATATTTAAATTGGATTCTAATAGAATAATATTTTTGTACTAAATTTGATTGGATACGTTTTTCTAGCTAAGTTTATATTCTTCGTTTAACCTGAAAGTTAGTAAGCACATTATACCACTATGGTGTAGATTGTAAGCTAGGGTTATAAATTAGTTTGTAAAGGTAAGGCTGCTACCTTTAAAGCAGGTGAACGGAGTTTATATGATATTATGATGTATTTAGAGGAGAAGAAAGGAGGAAGAATGAAGAAAGGGGAAGGTCCAGCCACAGGCTGTAAACAGTTAATAATTATGAATAAGTTTTTTGTATGACTGGTATAATACTCTTAAGATAAATATTATATTGTTTATTGCTCTGTAGCAAGGAATTAAAAGTATTTATTGCGAACAATTTTATTGATTTTTGCAGGAATAAAAAGTAGGAATAGGAGTAAAATACAGATCTAGGGCCAGTAAGAAGACGGCTTAACATTTTGTAATAGCTTTCGTATTATATGGTAAAAGGCTAAAAATGCTAAACTTTATGAAAGTAAACACGTAAAATATTTACCGCGAGAATCTGAGAGCTTCGTTTCTTCTACGTCAATCACTAAGGGGTAGTTAGAAGAGTCATCCCGCGTTTGGTTTTTGGTATCATGGGGACCGTCGGAAAATTCTATACGATATATTTCTTTTTCAGTATCCGTTGGATTTTCTGGCAACTCTGTATCGCTTGGTTTTTCTTTAGTAGCTGTGGGCTTTAGGATTTTACTATCCAATGGAGCTTTGTTATCAGTTTTTACCTTTGACCGCACTACACTCATTTGTTTTTCGTCGGTGTCTGTAGGATCATCAGGAGATTCTCCATCATCTGGTGACTCTTCAGTATCTGATGGTTCTATTGAAATTCCTACATCTTCTGATTGTTTATCACTATCAGGAGATTTTTCGTTATCGGTTGAATCTTCTATTTCAGAAGATTGTTCCTGTGATTTTAAATCTCCTTGTTTTTTATCGGTGTCAGTGGAATCATCAGGGGATTCTACGTCATTTAATGACTCTTCAGTATTTGAGGGTTCTTCTGATATCTCTGCATCTTCTGCTTGTTCACCAGTGTCAGTGGGATCATCAGGGAATTTTCCTTCATCTGATAACTCTTCAGCATCGGAATAATCTTCTCCTTGTTTTTCATCAATGTCAGTAGAATCATCAGAGGATTCTACGTCATTTGATGATGCTTCAGTATTTGAGGTTTTTTCTTCTGAAATCTCTACATCTTCTGCCTGCTCACCCGTGTCAGTTGAATTATCAGGGGATTTCCCGTCATCTGATGACTCTTCAATATCTTCTGGTGATTCGACCTCTCCTTGTTCCTCATCAGTGTCCGTGGGATTATTATGGGATTCAACATTATCTGATGACTCTTCAGTACTTGAGGGTTCTTCTGAAACCTCTACACCTTCTGCCTGTTCACCAGTGTCGGTGGAATCATCAGGGATTTTTCCATCATCTGATGACTCTTCAATATCTTCTGGTGATTCGACCTCTCCTTGTTCCTCATCTGTGTCAGCAGGATTATCATGGGATTCAACATTATCTGATGACTCTTCAGTACTTGAGGGTTCTTCTGAAATCTCTACATCTTCTGCCTGATCACCAGTGTCAGTTGAATTATCAGGGGATTTCCCGTCATCTGACGTATCTTCAGTATCAGGAGATTCTTCTAGTGGTTCATCATCTCCTTGTTTCTCATCAGTGCCAGTCGGATCATCAGGGGATTCTTCGTCATCCGATGATTCTTCAGTATCTGGGTGTTCTTCTGGACTTTTTACATCTTCATCCTTTTCGTCATTGCCAGAGGTATCATCAGGGGATTCTAATCCTTCTGATGACTGTTCAGAATCTGATGTTTTCTCTGGAATCTTGTCCTTTACACGTTTTTCGTCAATTTCAATGAATTTTTCGAAGGTTTTCTTTGGTGGCTCTTCAGTAATCAGTTGTTCTTTGGGAATATCTACATCATATTGTTGTTCATTAGTGTCATTGGTGCAGTCGTCATCATCTGGTGGCTCTTCATCAACAGATGGTTCTTCATCTCCTAACTGTTCGTAAGTATCAACGGGATCTTTACTTGCTTCATCGCCTGTTAGTTCTTTAGCTTTTTTTCCAAGACTTTCTTTATGATTTAGTTGAACTTCATCACCAGGTGATTCTTTGGAAAAATTGGTGTCACGCTGTTCTACATTTGTGTTAATTGGCTGTTCACTTGTTGTGTTAGTCCTCTCCTCATCAGTTGAATCCTCCTCATACTTGTAGTTATCAGAGTCATTATTGTCCTCGTTTGACTCTTCGTCTATTTTATATGCTTTGATAAATGTTTTTAAATACGTTTTCTCTCTTTTATCATTGTCTTCTTGAGATCCAGGAAGATTTTCCACTTGTGTAGTTTTGCCGGAAAAAGTTTCATGTGAGCTAGTTTGTTGTTGGTTTGTTGCATTGCTTTGGTTCTGATCACGTGAATCGGGGCTATATTTTCTGTCCCCTTTGTCATTTTTATTTCCTTGGTCTTCTTCCAATCGATAATTTTTAGAAAATTCTTGTAGATAAGCCTCTTTCTGTCTGTTATTGCCTTCATTATGTTGAAGTCTATAATGTTAACAAGGCTTATACATATTTTACAATATCGTTAAAACTTTTTTCTTTAATATGGCTGGATAATATTAAATATATCAACTTTAAGTTATATTTACTCCCTTTCAAACCACATAATAAAGGTGACAGCTTGATTTAAATGGTAGAAATTTAACTTCAAGGGGGTCGCCTAACGGAACATTGCAACGTGTTGCCAAATTCTAGAAATTTTGCGTCACAACAGAAGTAGTTATTTTATTTTTAAATATTTCAACGTCCAAATCTAGATGTTCTTAACAGAGGATCAAAAAAACTTGCTTTAAAATTTAAGTTTAAAAATAGGTATTAAAAAGATTATACAAACCCATTTTCAACAATGTTCCATGTGTACTGGTGTGTTTATGGGATTACTGTAAATTTATAGAATCATAGATCTAGCTTTCCTCAAACAAATTAAACCATATTTTAATAGGGACACTGGACACAATTTTAAGATAAAAATATCAAAATTGCTAATCTCATAAGAAATACCGTAGTGAGATGATTTTTCTCTGAAAGTAGGCGACGCCCTAAAGTTCATTAGATGATAATAACAATTTTGTTTATCACGATATAGTACCAGTTTAGGTCATTTGCATGCATTGATTATTCAGTGATTCGCTTCAGTGGCCGAATGGTCTAAGGCGTAACTCTAGTGTTAGACTGGCATGCTGATGATGGGGAGATTGGGGCTCGAATCCCGATAGGGCCTATTGAGGGTGAGTTTTCCTAAATAGTTTCCCACTCCCCTTCAACGCAAATGTGGATAAGTTACCCCCAAAAGGCTTCCTTTTTCATCCCTATCCAATTAAAGTAATTATTATATATGTGTATAACCTGAACGGGTTGTAAGATAAAGTGAAAAAAAAAGTAATGAAATATGGATGAGGAAGGAATAATCTTTGAAGAAATATAGTCGTATTCACGTGGAATGAGAATGGGAAACCACCCTCTGTAAATTTGACTTGAATCAAAATCCCGATCTCGTCACAGGTGGATTAGTCTAACACAAGAGTGACACGTTAGATAATTAGACCACCGGTTCGGGTGATGGTGAGCATATGTTTATTGTGAAGAGAGCTAAAAAAATCTCTTTGATAAGTTGATTTATATTAGGTATTAACCTCAATTTAAAAAAAATCATATATTATAAACTATGGATAGTACCGTAATGCTCTATGATAATATTTATATACATATATAGTAAATAATAGCAATGTAAATGAATTTATCTTACCTTGCATTAGTAATAACCCATATTAGAGATAAGCTAAGAAAAAAATTAAAAACTACACTCATGTTACTTTATTGTTTATTTATTATTGGCTAGTTTCTTTATCATAGATAAGAGATATATGTTCTTTATTTAAGATTACTCGTCATAGACCTATGGGTTGTATTTATGCACAGATCACAGAATAACAGTTTCCCAAGGAAGATAAAACTATTTATCTTGGACAACAGAATTATTTTATTACCCTTTTGATATATTAACTAAATCGACTGATGATTCACCACGGCTCAAGTTTATTTATCTGAATATATTGTATTGTATGTAAGTTATGTCATGCTAGGTCATGGCAGCCATTATGGATTTTACTACATATTTCTTTCTCAACGGTGTTAGATACAAAATAGAAAATAAAGCTCTTGTATGTATAAACAATACATTATATAAAAAAAATTAAAGTTTATTAATATTAAACATATTTTTGGAAAAATAATGGTAGGCCTAATCAGTTCAAAAAATTGGTTGTTTAGATATCAACATAATAATTTAAATCAAATGCTAACAATGGTGAAGTGCTAGTAAATATTTTCTCCTTGACAGAACTAATGAATTCATCAGTTTTTGTGATCAGTTTTATAAACAGAGTTTTGATTACACTAATACAAAAATGTTGACATTTCTTGGATATCTATAATTTCTACCATTATTCAAATGTTCTACCAACTCTATCTGAATCCCACTTGGTTTATATACCTTACTAATTACCCATCTTGTCTTGTATTCTTCACGAACAAAGTAAATTCATTAAGCATAATGCCCCCCCATTAAAGACCAAAGCACATCACTACTAACCCACTCATCCTCTTGACGTTTAATAGTACCAAGTTTATGCACGAGATAGTGTTACAGTTAATTGGCCCTGTGGATAGAGAAACCGAGGAGTAATATCCAATTGCAAGTCAAGAGTAATAGCGGCTTCGTCTCGCTACCAAGGAGGTTGTTTTGTTCATTCAGAACTGGAATAACCCTCTCTCGCTCTAAAACCCTAATTCACTATCCGATTCAAAAGGTCATGGTTTAAATCTGCTGAATGTTTAAAAATAAAATAATACTCTCTTGAGAAACGCTGATTTAACTGTTGTGAACGTTAATTCGTCTGAATAATGTGACCCTTTAATTTAATTTTTGTATAAATAATATAATTGTGATTAAGTGTTTTTAAATTAAGATATTGTGTGTTTATTAATGCTTCTCAACCCCTTTACTTACGAGTACATATTGGAGTACTGTGAAGTAAACAATTTTGTAGTTCACTATTCATGAAAGCCTTATTAAAAGAGCGTGCCTTTCATATTGTATGGCTTTCAAATTTTAACTAACTATAGACCTGTTTTGACTTAAGTTTGGAAATTATTTTTAAAACAAATGTATCTAAATACAAATCAAGTTAAATAAAATATCTAAACAACAAATCACCATGGTGCACTTACAGTACAATTTTCACGAAAAGAAACTTATTTAACGACAGAAAGGGGGATATATCTCGATTCACGTGTGCATACGTCAAGTCGTATGATCCGTAACCTTCACTTTTGATAGATATTATTAATTTCTATAAAATAATGCTAGTAATATAATAATAAAACGAGTTTGCAATTTCATATTTTTTAGCTCCACATGTTAATACCCGTTCAAACTATACGCATAAGTAATTTTAATTTAATTTAATTTTAGCACCGCGTCTTACTACCCGTTCGGGTTATACGCTTAAGTACTAATTACACTAATGGATTAGGAAATGGGAAGGTTTAACTTAGAGGACGTGAACCCGCATTTGCGTGGAGGGAGAGTGGAAAACCATTTAGGAAAAACCACCCCCAGTTCACCCGACCTAGTTTCGAACCTCGATCTCCCCGTCCTCAGTGGTCTGACTCAACACGACTGGCGCGTTAGCCAACTACGCCACCGAGGCGGGTGCATAAGTAATAATCACGCTAATATGTTAAGGATGAATAAGGTCGAATTTAGAAGAAAAGTAACCAAATTTCCGGGGAGGGAGAGTGGAAAACCATTCTAATAAAAGCTACCCTCATTACACCAAACCGGGATTCAAACCCCGATCTCCCCATCACCAGCAATCTGGTATAATGCCTTAGACCGTTCGATAACCAATATGGGTTCAACCTCATAGATTTGAAAAATTGTATTAATATGTTTAGTTGAAACTAAAATAAAGTGCAGGAGTCCCTGGTTCGATCCCAGTCTCAAGATATCTCTGTGAAGCTGTGGATCTGTCACGTGGTCAATTCAGCCTCACGAGGACAAATGAGGAGCGACTTTAATGAAAAAGTAGCGGCTCTGGTTTATAAAATTGAGATTAAAGGCTGGAAGGGTCAGTTATGCTGATCATATGACACCCCCCAATCCACAAATGTAGGCACTAGCATCGCCAACATGGGACGGCTGCTCGGTCGATATAGCTCGCTTGCGGGGCTGACGACATGGAGTTTTTTTTTTACTAAATATATTTGATAAAGGCAGTTTTCACAGCATTCTCCGTTGTCGTCATCAAATCCTATCTCGCAGCGC
>CABFWO010000772.1:23285-39513 GCA_902155825.1 Timema genevievae
CTCTTCCACCACGCAAATGCAAGTTCACTTCCTCTAAATTCAACCTTCCCAATTCCTAATCCATTAGCGTAATTAGTACTTAAGCGTATAACCCGAACGGTTAGTAAGATGCGGTGCTAAATAATAATAATAACCATCACCAGTGACTGTCGCAACAAGAAGAATGTAGAACAGTAAGCACACTGTAGTGTACAGTACATGTTATTATTACTTTATTTAATGTTGGTAAAGTCTTACTGCTAGTAATTTATCAATTAAACTTTATCGTATTTATGTCTGTTACATGAATATCAAGCTATATAATAGTTCGGTACTATCCACTGTAAATCTAGGAACGTATTACCCGCAGATATAGGGGCCCTACTCTATATACTATTTATTTTATTTAAAGTCCCATTTTACTTACCTTTAAGTTTGTATGACCCGTATCGGTGGCCAAACAAGTCAAAACGTCATCTAGTATGGTTTTATGGAGATGGGGAGGTCAAGAAACAAATACTGATTGGGTGTATTGAGGAGTTTTCTCCCCTCTAAATTGTTTCCCACTCCCCCTCAACGTGAACGCTGGTGCACTTATTCTAAACTCTACCTTAGTCATTACTACCTCCGTTTAGTGTGATTAAATGTGGTTAATCTGGAGGGGTAGTAAAATGTGGTTTAATCTGGAGGGGTAGGAAAATATGTTGCAAAAAGAAATGCATAGTAGGAGATGTAGCCCAACTACTCCAGTAAGTGGCTACAGGTAGTATTGTACTCATAGCTAAGTGGTAAGAATTGTTGCACACAGGAATAGATGACCCTCATTCGATTCCAAGTGCAGATATATTTACTATTTATTAACAGGTGTGTCCTGATATCCAATTTGCAAGTATTCAGGTCTTGAAGTATGTTAGATTAGGCTTGATTCTTAAATAAACTTCAGGTTTTTAATCTCCCGAACCCGCCACAACTGGCGTGAATATTTAGTGTATAGATCAGGGATGTGGCGTGAAGTTTTTCCAGGTTGAGTAGATTTTTGTTGAAATTGTGCCTGTGAAAATGTTTTCATCAGTCATAATAACACTCATCGGCCAGGTTTCAACAACAGTACACTCCCAAATGAGGCATTTAGAGCAGATCATATGCATGTATGGTTTAATGGAAATTTAATGGGGTAGAATATATCCCAGATAAAGTTTCAACAATCTCTATTCACCCTGGCACCACTCTACGACACGCCACTGATATAAATCTGACGCGATGGTTCTATTTTCTGTATGTCAGCTTTGTAAAAAATATCATATATTATTATTATTAGCACCACGTCTTACTACCCGTTCGGGTTATACGCACTTACGCTAATATGTAATGGTAGGGTCATTGTGAGATGAAATGGAGGACCTACAGCTTAACGTGGAATCCGAACCACGGTGGAGGCCTGGCATTCCTCACATTCACAAGTTGTGATTAATACACGTCTTGTCAAAGGTGAAGGAAGGGTTTGGACAATCAGATAAATCTGTACCGGACCGAGGATTTAACCCCGGACCCCCAGCACAGAAGTCCGACCCCTTACCCCTATACTGCCAGGTCACCAATATCATGTAAAGATAATCTAAAAACACACATAATTTTGGGATTTTGGTTCCATATGCTATAGTAAAAGCCATCTAAATAAACATGGTTTCATCCAAAATAATAGTCGATATAACGACCCTACGAGAGTTTGGAAAGAAGGTGTTGGAGAAGACTTGAGAAGATCAGGTGGACAGACAGGGTGACAAATGAAGATAAGATGAGTGGGTGAGAAGAGAACCATTTTGGATGTAATTCTAGGTACAAAGCAAACTGAATCAGACACATTTTCAGGAGGAAATGTCTTCTGCACGACTTTGTAGAAGCAAAGGTTGAGGGAAAGAGGAGCTTAGGAAGGAGGAGGATTAAAGTATTGGGCGACTCGAAGGAAAGAAGAAAATTCTGGGAACTCAAGGAGGAGGCAGAGGACAGGGCGCATTGGTGGTCTAAGTTCACTGACAAAAGGAATCTATCTGTCGTAAGACAGAACACCCAATAATAGATAATAAAGGTAGAATAATATGTTATATATAAACCAAACGGATAAAAGACACGGTGCTAAAAAACTTTTGGGCACAAATTTATTTTAGCACCTGTTCAGGTTATAAGCATATGTACTGATTAAGATAATGTGTTAGGGATGAGGAAGGTTGAATTTAGAGGAGCTGTACCCTCATTTGCATGGTAGGGAGAGTGGAAAACCATTTAGAAAAAAACACTCAGTACACATTAGAGGGATTAGAACCCCAACCTCCCTGTCATTGTCAGTCTAGTCTATTGCAAAATGCCTTAGACAATGCGGCCACCGAATCAGGTATTAAAATGTTCACTAGGGGTAGGCGATCAAAAACGATTAAAACCACTTCCCAATAATATTTCAATAATTTAATCTCACTTTACTTTTCTAAACCTTCATTGACCTTTTAAACCAAATTACATTAGAGTGTTAAAATCTTTCCATTATTTTGTCATGTTCATATTTTTTGCTGATTAATATTTTTTCCCCCTTTATTTTAACTTCTTTGTTTCGTAAATTTGAACTCAGCTTGACAAACACGGATTTACTTCTGTAACAATAGTGTGCAAGACCCACATCGATGGCAGCATGGTCTAGCGCTACTCTCGCAGTATATTAGACTGCCGATGACAGGGAGATCAAGGTTCGAATCTCGGTTGGGGGTACCAGTTCCCCTCTCTAAAATGGTTTCCCACTATACTTCCACGCAAATGCGGTGACACTTTCTATAAATATAACCTTCCTATTTTAATAAAACTATTAAGGTAATTAGTACATAAGCACACGGAAAGATAATAAGACGCGGTGCTAAAAAAATAAATAATTATGTTTGAATTTGTCACGACTTTTGTAAATTTCCCCCACTAAAACAGTTCCGGTTGTTATTAAATTCTGTGGTATATTTAAAGCTATTAAAAATATGGAAAAAAAAGGGTTAAATTTTCTTCCCCTCGTCCTCCCTTAAAATGATTTATCTTACAAACCTTTATAGCTAACAACAAAATATACTGCCACTAAACGATTATAAGGGGGGGGGGGGNAGGGGGGGGGGGGTGGACGTACTTACCACAAGTAGTTTTACCACAATAACCGCTGTTTTGGAAATCCGCTCAGGTAAAAAACAAAAAAAGTTTGGGACACGATAAAGAGGGTGAGGGGGGTTTTGTGGAGTAGGGAGGGGGGGAGTAAAAACAATGAACACTAGTAGAACGAAAATTCTCCCTTTGTGGTTAACGATTACAGAACCTGCGAAACAAAACGTTTTATCTCCGATACCTCTGGCACTAAACATAACGAACCACTTCAATAAACACCAGAGAAAGGTGGGTTGAAGGATTTGGGGAGAGGGGGGGGATGGAAGAGAAGGAAGGAGGGGAGGAGTGGGTAGTTCGCGATGGTTTCATTTCACCGCATTGTAAGCTTCTCTTGTAGTATTATATTCGTAGGGTAGTTTTGCTGGGCGCCCTTTTCGTTAGCGGGTTGGCGGAGGGCTGAGGGAAATTTTGTCCGCGACAAATTGCATTATATGCCGGAGTTTGAAGTTTTGGTTTTGTTTCCAGTTCAAAGTGGAGGACTTCTTTATTTTTTGATGGTTGTGGTTTTTCCTTTCTCCGTTTTGGTTCTAGATGGTTGTGGTTTTAGCAGGTTTGCCAACAACTGCTCAAACTAATTTCTCCTTAAGTTTTCCTTGAAGTTTATAATATTCGATGTGATCTTTAATTAAAAAAAACTAGACTTTGATCTTTTTTTTTACTTGAACTTTTTTTTAGCACTGCGTCTTACTACCCGTTCAGATTATTTGCCTATGTACTAATTACCTTTATATGTTAGGGATTATGATGGTTTGGATTAGGAAATATACATACATTTACGTGGAGGTAGAGTGAAAAACCATTTAGGAAAAAACTTCAGTAGACCTGACCGGAATTGAACCTTGATCTCCCCTTACTCGGCAGTCTAGTCTAGTGTTAGAGTAGCATCTTAGACCCCGTGGCTACCTAAGTAGGTGTATAGTAGTAAATAGTAAAATCACATCAATGTTGACAACAAATGTGTGTTTTCTAATATATTTTTAATATAATCAGCCTAATATAGTAGGCTGTTACGTATGTTGTTCTAGGTTTAATGACTTAATGCTAGATTTATTTTAATATTTTAATTTGGTTTTGTTTAGAAACTATCTGTTTTCCCTTGATTTACAAACTTTTGTTCCAAAATAAAAACGTTATCGAAGACATTTCTCAAAATTTTAATTACTATAAAAACTACTTTGACGCTAGTTATTAAAGTTTATTGAGGTTATACTAATAAACCATTAAAACTTCAATAACTAGTCGTCTTGCCCAGGCGAAAAATAGTCTCAACTTTCTTACTTGTCACCGAGTTTGTAAAAAGAGACAAAAGTTCAAACGTTTTGGGATTCCGTGCAAATTTAAAGCTAATGAGCTTCAATGTTTAGAAACTTCAAGTTACTTTTTTTTTATGACATCTGGAACATTGATAAAGGGTTAACTTAGAGGAAGTGTACTCGAATTTGAGGAGAGAGAGATTGGAAAACTACTTAGGAAAAAACCACTCATTATACCCGACCGTAATTTGAACCCCAATCTCCTCATTCCTAATCGGAAGTCCAGTTTATTACGGGAGTAACGCCTTAGACCAGGGATGGAAGATTTATGACATGGGTGCGTGGGTCGCACGACGACATTAAAAAAAGTAAACGATAAATAAAACTTTTCTACAACTTTGGTATAATTTTTTTTTTAGTCAATAAGATTTCGACAGTCATGTCATTCACAAGTCACAATAAACTTTGTGATATCAACGGCTAGAAATCAACTAGTGTGCTTTTGAAGACAATTTATTAACCGAATAAAAATATCTTGGCAAGAAAAATACAAAATGATGTTTCAAAATAATATGGAAATGATTATATAACTTTTTGATTTTACCATTTATATAAATATTTATCTTTTTTTTACCCTTGAGGGTGCCAATTTCAATGTTTTTACCTCAAGTTAATAAAATTAATATCCCTCTTCGACAGCTGCATGGTCTAAGGCACTTTTCTCTCAGTAGAATAAACTGACGGTGACGGATAGATCAATGTTCGAATCTCGGTTGGGTGTACTGAGGGTGGTTTTTCCCAACACGGGTTCCCAATCTCCCTTCACGCCAATGCGGGCACACATCCTCTAAATATAACCTTCCAAATCCCTAAAACCATTAGGCCTAATTATCATAGAAGCGTATAACCCGAACGAGTGATAAGACACGGTGCTAAAAAATAAAATGAAATTAGGATAGTCTTAAGGCACTCGCTTTGACAACTTAATACATTTTACTTCTTTAAAATTTATCCAATATTGAAATATTTACAATTTTATTTGAGCTATACATTACATTTCATAATATAGAACAAGTTTTGATTTTTAAATTATTCATTAAAAAGATAAATAAGATGTGACATATTAAACCATGCGACCATTGAAGAAGGTAGACATTAACACTAAATCTTGTGATAAGCTATCACTAAAAAAAAACAACTCCAGAGTAAAATATATTGCTAATAATAGATGAGTAGCTTTTGAAGTTTTCTTAGTTTTTATTCGCACCTCTCCCCACCCCCATTTTCTAAATTTCAGTCAACCAGCCAATTCTATTTTTGATTATGTAACCCCTTTACTTGTAGGGCGCAGGGGAAATTATGTATCACCGGGTTAGAAGATTTATCCCCTTAATTGGATGAACCAGCATGTTTTTTAAAATTATTTTTCTTAACTGACTCTGTTTACTCACCTCTTTTGACAAATATATTCTGTGCTACTTTTGCGCTTTTCAAAACTTATTAATACAAATTGACACGACATTCGGAGATAATCAATGCTTCTAAAAAACTAAATAAAAACAAACAAAAAACAGCAAACTAAAATATATCCAGGAACTTCTTTCTGCTATTGTTTCTAGATTGCCGGTTAGTTTTGTTAAAATTTCACGTTTAATCGTGTAAATAATTTTAGTATTAATATTGTATCTAATTTACTGACTAACCATGTTTGTGATATCCGGGTTAATAATGTAACAATTGTGTATAGGTTTTTACGATAGATCTTGTATTAAATATCCTGGTCAAGCAGTCGAGTTTTAGCTTGTTACAGTCTTGTTAGAGGCTAGTAAAGTTATAGTAGCTTGTTACAGTCTTGTTAGAGGCTAATCGAGTTATAGTAGCTTGTTACAATCTTGTTAGAGGATAGTCGAGCTATAGTAGCTAATTACAGTCTTGTTAGAGGCTAGTCGAGTTATAGTAGCTAATTACAGTCTTGTTAGAGGCTAGTCGAGTTATAGTAGCTTGTTACAGTCTTGTTAGAGGCTAGTCGAGTTATAGTAGCTTGTTACAATCTTGTTAGAGGATAGTCGAGCTATAGTAGCTAATTACAGTCTTGTTAGAGGCTAGTCGAGTTATAGTAGCTAATTACAGTCTTGTTAGAGGCTAGTCGAGTTATAGTAGCTTGTTACAGTCTTGTTATAGTCTTGTTACAGTCTTGTTAGTGTCTAGTCGAGATCTAGTCTTATAACAGTCTTGTTGAGCTACTTATTGAAAGTTACCAGGGAACAACCTCGGGCTGTTTTTCAGGGCTACACATGTTGGTAAAGATCGTGTAAAGGCACGTATTCACTCGAGCATTCGTTCGTGCGTGTTTGGTTCCTTCTGTTCGTTCGGAGTAAAATGTTCACGTGAATACGCACACCTTTTAGAGGTTCCAGGCTACCACTCATGTAGGGACTGAAGGACATAAGAGGCCAGAGAAAGGACTCATTGTCTTCTATTATCTTTTACAAAATTGCTATCATTATTATTATTAGTACCGCGTCTTAATACCCGCTCGGGTTATAGGCACTTACGCTGACGTGTAATGGTAGGGTGATTGTGAGATGAAATGGAGGACCTACAGTTTAACGTGGGATCCGAACCACGGTTGAGGCCTGGCATTCCACACATTCACAAGTTGTGATTAATACACGTCTTGTCAGAGGAGAAGGAAGGGTTTGGCAATCAGATAAATCTGTGCCGGGACCGAGGATTGAACCCCGGACCTCCACCACAGAAGTCTGACACCTTACCCCTAAACCACAAGGTCACCAAAATTTCTATCCATCAATCGCTAATCTGGGGCTGGGGTGGGAAAACGTCACCAATAATAACAGGGCAGTGATATCAATAATAAATTTAAAAAAATAAAACTTAATATCCACAATGACACCACTAATGTTTATACACTAATAGAATATGGACGAGGAAGGTAGGATATAGACAAGTGTGTTATTGTTTGTATGCAACTGTGGAAATAGTGGAAAACCATTTAGAATAATAAAAACAACTCAGAAACCACGGCCGGGATTAGAAAACTTATCTTTATAAATTATAGAATCAGGCAAAAAGAGACTGTTCCTTAGTCTGCGTGACCACCAATGTAGTTAATTAATATCAGACCCCATAGAATTATTTATTTGAGGTATTTAACGTTCACTTTCTGAATCGACTGATTATATATTATTAGCACACACGAATTTCAATGAGCGAGAGCGAAAGTTTCCACCAATTTTGCCGGTAAGTGTATTTTCACACACCATTCAGGGTTATTTTACACGCCACAATCGACACGGTGAAGAACGGATATACTTCCCTTCCCGAGGAAGTTGTGCTACTGATTTTTTATCGCTCAAGAAAAATCTGTCGAAACCGGCTGGGGTTCGAACCGACGAACCTCGGATCATGAGGATGAGGACTTTACCCCAAGACCACTGAGATCGAATTAGATAAAAGAAGAACCTTTTGTTATGAAAACCATGAAATTCTTTAATAAAAGGCAGTTAGCCACAACCGATATCATAGTCCATCATTTGAATAAATTCATGTGGAGGACACGCCGGCATGTGAGAATATCGACGTGAAACGTTCAATGAATCAAAATAGATGGACCATAACATTTTATATATATATATAAAAAAGTTTGGAAACGAATAGAACAAATGCATTAGTCTGAGTGGAACATATTTTTATCCCACCCCCCCTCCCCCCCTTCTCTCCTAAACCACTTTTCCATTCGACAAGTCGTTACATTATCACCACTTGTCACCACCACATCCCCCTTCAGCTAGAGGGGAGTATCTATGGAGGGGGGTGGGGTACAGGTGGGTCAAATGGGGCCCTAGGGAGTACAGGGTTCTACCCTTTCCAACCAAGGCCATTTAACCTTCAAGTGGGAAACCTGCCATTAGCAATGAGATGGTGATTATTGCCATTGGTATTCCAGTGGTAACCAGAACCAAGGTAATGCAATCATTGAATATTGTAGTCACGAGGCTTGTAAACCCCCCCCCCTACTCCCCTTCCCAATCTCTTGAATCATCTGAACCCTGACCCCCTTTATATCTCCCTTCACCCTCTAAAAAAAAACAACCCACGTGACCATCTTTTCGACAAGTAAAAGATTCAAGTTATAACAAAAGATTAAAAAAAACAACAAAACAAACTGAGATTTTTTTGATTGGATTTCAAGTTTTTATTAGAAGCGACTAAGGCATGTTTTTTTGGAGTATCAATAAATGGTCAATAATCATAAAACCAGTAGGAATTATATAAAAAGAAACCTTCATTTAATAATAGTTACTATATCAAATTAGAAAAATATCATCTTTAAATGTAGCTGCTTCAGTGGCCATTTGGTCTAAGGTCTTGCAATAGACTATACTGCTAATGACAGGAAGATCGGGGTTTGGATCTTGGTCGTGTGTACTGAGGGGGATTTATCCTAAATGTTTTTCCCCTCTCCCTCCAGGCAAATGTGTATACGCTTGTTTTAAATTCAAACTTTTTCATCCCTAACAAAGTAGCGTATTTAGTACATACGTGTATAATATATATGTTATTTTAATATCATAAATCGATTAAAGATCAGTTGGTTTTCTTAGCACCACGTCTTACTACCCGTTCGGTAGTATGTGCAATTAAACTAACGTGTTAATGGATTAGGAAGGATATATTAATTGAAATTACACCCGCATTTGTGTGGAGGTATATTGGAAAACCATTTTGGAAAAACTACACTCAGTACATCCGACCGAGATTCGAACTTCGATATCCCCGTAGTTGGCAATCTAATCTACTGCGAAAGTAGCGCGTTAGAACACATGGTCACTGGAGCGGGTGAGTGCATTATTAAATACATGTAATATGTTTGGGTAGCCAGTTAAAAGCACCAAATAATAATTACATTAACAAAATTAAAGCAGGAATAGCACATGAAATAACATTCACAGCCATAGTGTTTTGTACAGAATATCAAGGGAGGGAGATTTTTCGTGATTTTAATATTTCAATACTTTAATAATATGAATAAGCCTATAGATTTTATCAGTCAAGTAAAATTAAAATATTGTTTGATTTTTCTACGCAACTCAATACCCATCAATTTAACTACACTAATTGGGTAAGGGTGAGTAAGGTAGAGTTTAGAAGGGATGCACATGCATTTGCGTGAAAAGATGGTCACGCCCTATTTAAGAACAAACGGAAACCAAAGTATACACCTTACCTGAATTCGAAAGTCAATCTTATCGTCATCGGAAATACAGTAGGTCTAGATTTACTAAGTGACGCTTTAGACCTGTGGTTCCCAAATTTTTTTAGACTGAAGGAGCCCTTGCATCAGAAAAAATACATTCTGGAGCCCCCATAAAAATGTTTACACTAATATTATGAACATTCAATAAAGATGGTTAGATTGTACAATTATAAAAGTATAAAATAAACGGAAAACATTTAATGTTGGCTGTGCCTTTAACAGGCGTCTTTTATTAAGTTATGAAAAAAATTGGCAGTCCTAATTACTGATGTTATTTTATAGCGTAAAAAACAAATAAAGAATATTCTAAAAATCCCCTTACGTGGACTGCGATAACTATGGGCTTCACAATTTGAAAAACTCTTGCTTTGGACCATTCAATCACTGATGTGGGTAGTAACATAATTAAATCACACATGAAATATAATTTTTAAACATGTTTTTTATAATAAGGCTCTAATAAAATTGTCTTGCGATAAGTTTGATTATATTAAACATATTATTTATCATAAGATAATGTTAGAAACTAAATATGTAGGGAAAATATCTCAAGGGAGGCCAAGAAAGAGATGGGAGGAGCAGATAACAGAAAGTGTGCAAGTGAGAGGAGAATAGAGGCAATTAAAGGAGAAAGAATGGTAGAAGGATAGGGGAAGATGGAAGCATTTTACTAAATTGGCCCAGCCACAGGATGGAAATAGTTGTTGATGATAATGATTTGGCGTATAATTTGCACAAATAACTAATCTACTATGTATAAAAATGTTTTAATGGGCATGTATACTGATAAGAGGGAAAAATATTAGTAAAACCAACTTTCTAATACTCTTTTGATCATTCTCTTGACAGAGTGGAGCGAAGTTTTGCTTTAACTCGACCGTTTGGCATTTCGTCTGTATGTTTCCGTGATATCTTCCAAATTCATGAAAAAAAATTTAACGAAATTTGTCAAGGGAATTCTTTGAACATAGGCCAAACAGCTGATGTAAATATTATATACATAATTTTTACATCTTTTGCTAGAATGACGTCTTAAACCATATGAACAACGGTTATTCTCTATGAATATAATGTAATATTGAATATAGTATTAATTTGTTTTCTCTCTAACTTGATCACCAAGGAGAAAATATCAACTTGAAATCCAAGGAGAAATCTTAATTCTCGCGGCGAGCATTTAATTTCAAAAGTTCCCGTTTGGAGCGCGGTGAATGCTCGGCTCGACGCTCAGATTTTCTTCTTCTCATTTTTAGCTGAAATGTTGGACCTAGAAGTCAACAAAAATATGTTTTTCTCTTTATTTTGGTCAATAAAGATGTAGTGCTAGAATAAAAACATTAAGTAGATTTTTTGAAAAATGGAGAGCACTGTTCACAGAACTAATAGTATTTTTTTTAGAACCACGCGTCTTACTACCCGTTTGGGTCATGCACTTATGCACTAATTACGATAGTTGTTTTATGAATATAAAGGGTTATATTTTATAGGAAATGTACACGAATCTTCTTGGAAAGACAGTTGAAAACTATTTTGGAAAAACCACCCTCAGTAAACCCGACCAAGATTCGAACCTTGATTTCCCCCTCATCGGCAATCTAGTCTATTGCGAAAGAGTGATGCGTTAGACCACACGGCCAACCGAAGCGGGTACAACTAATAGTTTACTTCAGGAGAAGTACACCGATAAAAAAAATAACAGCATTTAAAAAAATAAAGCAGAGCAAGAAAGGTTTAACTTTCCCCCTTACTTAAACAAAAAATAAATAAAAATAAAAATTGGATACTCTCTTTGCCGCAAGCAGGCCAGAGCTGGGTTGATGTTGTAACGGAACAGTTTGACCTATGCCCCGTGTCCTAGTTCCTCTGTCCCCATCCATCCTCTCTCAACCTTTCCCTCCCCTCCAATGTCCTACACCCTCCCCCCCCCATGTTCCGATCCACCCACTCTATCAGTGTGTCCGTGAATAGGGGTGGTGGGGGTGGATGAACGGGGTGGTGGGTACATCTCCTGTCACACTGTTCCATTAGGACATGGCCCTTGTGGGATTTACTGCCTGACTTCCGGTCCGACTGCACGGGGAAGGTGGGGAAGGTGGGGTGGGAGATAACCGAGACAAGCAGGGACACGATAGATGGAGAGAGACAGAGAGACAGAGAGGAATAAATAGAGAGAAGGAACCGAAATAAATAAGATATGTGAGGGGGACGAGAGGGGGGGAAGGATACAAACGAAAGTAATAAGGGCAACGATAAAAGAGCTAAGGGAAGAAATAAAAGTTACATATTAAAGAAAAGGAGTCAAAATAATACAAATAAGAAAGAGAGAGAAAGAGAGTATAAAAACAAAGGGATATACAAGAGTGAGAGTGTAGTAGGCGCGAGTAAAAGTCAGTATTTTTTTTAGGTTTTTATATAAAAACCTTATTTTGATCAAAAGTAATTAAATAATTCTCTAGTAGGAAATTACAGTTTAATTTTCTTCGAACGGTGATATCAACAGTTGTTGAATATCTGACATAAGATACTTTTTAAACGAAGAGAAAAAGTTGTCATTAAATTCCAGGACACCCTTGACAAGATATTCAACAACTGTTGATATCACCACGTGAAGAAAATTAAACTCTTATGTTTCTACTGGAGCAATATTTTATTTATTTTGGCCAAATAAAAGTTTTTCTATAATTACTGCAAAACACACTGACATTAATTTACGTTATCTACCATTCCGATTTAAAGGGGAAGAGGGCAAAACAAAACAACTAAGAGAGAGAGGGAGTAAAATTGGAGGAGACTTTAAGAGGAGGTGTACAATAAAAGATACTAAACATAAAACATATAGGAGGTGATAATATTTACTCAAACGAGGAAACTAATATGAAAATAAGATAGAAAGCTAGTCATGAAAGCATAGACATAGATAAATGGAAGGAAAAAAATAAAATAAGTAGCTAACAGTAGAAATCGATGTCTCTAAAAGAAGAGTATGCTTTCAAACCCAGGACAAGTGGCTTATAATCACGCTAACCTACCCTCCTCTATCTTCCTACACCCCCTCCCCTCCACAACTACCCCTCAATGAACCGTGACGTCAGTCCGCTTTACAGGCTTCCAAACTATTCTAACAATCACGCTACCCCCAAAACATCGATTTGAGCAAATGTCCGCCACATCACATACCTCCACCCATTTTGATTTTCTGTGGAGTTTACCTTCATCCTAAAATGGGAAGTTGGTCGCTAGAGTTCATTTCAATATGTTTGCTGTGTGTTTTAATTTCTGATGTTGGCCCACAGAGAGATAATACAACAAAGTTAATGAGATGCTAACATGTCTGCACTCCAATTTTCACGTGAAAAAAAATCTGACAGATAGACGAGTTATTAGAGTCATTCTCACGTATTCATACGTCAAGTCATGGCACTTTAGATAGATATTATCAATACCTATAAAATAATACTAATAATAAAGTATTATTTATTTAGCACCGCGTTCTTACTACCCGTTATACGATTAAGTACTAATTAAGCTAACGGATTAGACATTGGGAAGATTGAATTGAGAGGAAGTGAACCCGCATTTGCGTGGAGGTAGAGTGGAAAACCATTTAGGAAAAAACACCCACAGTTCACCCGACCAAGATTTGAACCTTGCTCTCCCCGTCCTAGGCAGTCTAGCTCAACACGAAACTAGCGCGTTAGCTAACTACGCAACCAAGGCGGGTAGTAATAAACAAAAATGTTATCAATGTTGACAGAAAAAAATAATGGGTTGTCTATTTTCATTAAAAATATATTAATTAACATCACATTTACAATTAGGTACTTTAACATTGGATATTAATTTTTTTTTAACATTAGATACTTATTATAACAGCACATCCCTTGCGACTAACGGGTAGTAAGATATTTTTTAAACAATATCAAAACTTACCTCCTTTGGTGGTCGCATGGTGTAAGGCATCACTCTCGCAATAGACTAGACTGCAGGGAGATTAGGATTCAAGTTTAGTAAGGGTAATTTTTCCTTAAATTATTTTTACACTTTTCCGCGAGGTAAATGTGGATACACATCTTCTAAATTCAACCTTCTTAATCCCTCAACCGTTAGTACAAGTATTACATATACGTATAAACCGAACGGGTAGTAAGAAGCGGTGCTAAAAAAAATAGACAAACCTTTAAGTCATAATAATATACACAAATTGAGATGTGTTTATTTTTAACCTATCCGTGTTTGAGTTAAAGACTTGCCTAAAATAACAGATACGTTAAAAAAAAAACCACCTAAAAATCCAACAAAATAAACACGATTCTTTCTAAACAATAGTGAAATTAGCAACATTCAATACTGTTTGTACAAGGGTGTATCATACATATTAGACACACACACACATGACTCAAACAAAGGTATACATTACATTGGACTTTGTTTTTGTTATCTTGATATTTCACATGCATAATCGGATATCGGTTTGGGTAGGGGAAGCAAAGGAGGTGGTGGGGGGGGGGGTTGCTGTCTAAATCAAAAACCACCATGGATATTACTCTGTGAATGTATATGAATGTATGTATATATGTATGCATATATGTATGTATGTATCTATGAATGTATGTATATATGTATGTATGTATGTATGTATGTGTATGTGTGGAATTAACGTTCACCTCAAATTTTTATGAGAGAACCGCAGATTTTTTTAAAAATAATAGAAAGAAAAAAAGAGAATGATATAGTGATCATAAATATTATATCTTTGTATTCATATTTAAAATACATTGAATATCATTTTGCAATATATCAACGTCCAATAATTTTTTTTATTTCAAATTTTTTTTTTAGGAATATCAATTATTAACAACTCTCATATCACTGATGAATTACGGCTATGTGATACCTAGTCCCCATGTCCCCCTATTATTCACCCTCCCACCTTCCCTCGCCTACCCAATACGAATTGAAAATTAACGAGGATGTATAATTGGTGTGAATTCAGGACAAAGTAATCAATTAAAATTGTTTTTGTAGCACCACGGGAGGTTATAAAAGTGTGATTTAAAATCTCATTTACTGACTACAAATCGACTATTACGTTTCTCTCTCTTTCTCACAAGTAGTTCCCACGATATAGATTAGAGAAAGGTCATTTTCGGCCTAAAATATTCTCCCTTTATCAGAAAATGTATTCAACTTCAACTAAAATATACTCTTGAAATTACAAATAAATTAGGGAGAATCCTTGATTTCTCGAAATTCTAGAGAGATTCGAGATTCGTAAAAAGCTCAAAAGATTATATATAATATAACAATTTTTAAGTATTTTGTAAAAGGAATTATATAGACTTGGGTCGTTTGGAAGCTAACAAAATCATAAAGTAGTCCTAATTATATTAATATAATTAGTTTACAAAACAGAGTGTTCCCTTTGTTATTTATGACGTTATATGATTGAAAAACACAACCTAGTTTGTCCGTGGCACCAAATAACTATTTTTAATTTAAATTTTAAATATTTTTCACTTTAATTTATATTGTAGTACATTTATATAAATTTGAGGCTTAGAATTTGAATTACAAGTTCAAAAGAAAATTTAATATTAGGAAAATAATTGAATAGTTGACAAATATATTCGATCCATCTCTACAATAAATCCACTATTTCAGTGGACCGCGTCTTACCACCCATCCGGTATATCTGAATGTTTCACGTTCGTTCCTCACTGCTGAGACACTCGGGACGCCAAAAGATAAATAATATATTACGTGTTCAATCATATTATTGTCAGTACAGTATTGTGAGCCAACAAGGGGCAGAAACTTTGTTCCTTGGACCTTTAAAGGTTGTACAACCCTGAGCTAAGGTGTCACTCTCGTGTTAGGTTGTCCAGCCAAAGACGGGGAGATTGGGGCTCGAATCCCGATCGGGTATAACGAGGGTGTTTTTTCTTAAATGGTTTCCCACTCTCCTTTCATGTAAATGAGGGTAGTACGTAGTTCTAAAAAAAAGTTTTAAAGAGGAAACAAAATTTTTAAATCAATAGGTTGTAGTAGTTAGCTATTTAAATGAAATAAACAAATATTTCACAGCAAATCCATGCAAAGAGTCATATAAAATGCACACACAAACGTCCCTCAAATACTTTTTTTTTTAGGAAAAAACATTTCCCAGTAGTTCAAAATGTCCATCTAACGTTGGAACGGCTTCATTATGATAACATTTCCTGATAAACACGACCTCCCTCAAGAGGTCGTTTAAGAACAACAGTCGAGCTGAATGTCCGCCATTTCGGTGGACACTGTCCGCATTTCGGCGTCGTCGACACCCCTTCCACCCTCTGCCCCCTCTTCAACCAAATTGTCTTCCTTAGAAGTGTATTAGTACTCTCCAGAAACAAGACATCGCTACCGCAGGGAATTGCCTCTTTCTCTTATGTTACCCTCAACAACAGTTTGGAGATCAACGGCACTGTGGAGGAGGGATAGGGTGCTAGGGTTAAAAGGGTGGGATAGGGGGTAAGTAGATACAAAAAAAAAA
>CABFWO010000772.1:40801-79519 GCA_902155825.1 Timema genevievae
CCCCCCTCCCCCCCCCGTTATCGGCGGTCTAGTCTACTGCGAGAGTTAGACCATGCGGCCACCAAAATAGGCCACAAATGAATTAATTAAATTGATTAATTAGAGATTTGAACCCATTTAGGCGGTCTACTGGTCCAATGCAGTGGTATCAAAGTCTTGGTAACATAGGACCACGGAGCGGAAGAGGGTGTTTGAAAGCTATTAAGGAAAAAACATCATTTTTAGTTTATTCCATTTTGCAACTAATGACAAGTCAAACATTAATTAAATAAACGAATTGGTTTTTTTTAAGCACCGAGTCTTAGTACCCAGTTGGGATATACATTTATATATTATCCACGCAAATAGTTTCAGATAGGTTATATTTAGAGGGAGTGTACCCAAATTTGCGAAGAGGGAGAGTGGAAAACTATTTCAGGGAAAACACCCTCGGTACAATCGATCGGGATTCGAACGCATATCTCCCAATCTTCGGCAGTCTAGTCTATTGCGAGAGCTGTACCTTAGAACACGCGGCCACTGAAGTGGGTGATAATTAAAAAAAAATTAATATCACACTTGTTTTATAATCCATGTTTTTTACCTGCTCTAGATTATACTAAGATTGTTCATCCGTGCAGCGAGTCTTAGAATCCAAGATCAAATCTATTTTTAACAATATGTATTAATTCTTTGTACATTTATAGTTTTCATAAAATTAGTTTCATCCAAAACGTAATAAACTATTCACATATATTTTGTGTTTGTGTGACAAACATTGTATTAAAGTTTATAATAAAGGTCGTACTCTAACGTATTAAAATTACTAATTTTTCCGGTAAAAGTAATATCGTCACTGGAGATTGCAAGTGTTCTATGTCCAATTTTTCACTTTTGTGTATAAGAGCATTTAAGTTCGACCATGTATATGAAACCAATGTTACTAGATGACAACTTGAGTTTGTATCCTCTTGAATAATTATATAGTAATCTCAATTTCCCCATGGGTGAGCCATGTACATTCTAAATAGTTTTAAACACCAAATATCTCAAATTTAACACTTTTGGAAATAGAACACTTGCATTCTCGGGTGACGATATGTAAATATTGCTAACAAATCAAAATAAAATGAACTCCAGAACCATTGTTATTTTTAAGTAAAAATGCCAATGTATACAGCCGTGGAATTTATTTCAAAACATTTTTTTTCATAAAAATATATTTTACTCAACCAAATTAAAAAAATTGGTTCAAAGAGATTTTATAATGAAAAACATTGTAGCAGTCAATGCTAGATTTCAGTTATTTTATCGTTGACGCAGTTAAGTAAATTATGACGTCATGATTTACTTTACTGTCAATAAATAAATAAAACTATGACGTCATGATTTATTTTATTTTCAATAAACAAAAAACAGAATATTCCGGCTTACAATTATTTTATTGAATGTTTTTTGTTCTTTCTGTTAAAAAGAAGTGCCAATTATCTTTATTTGAAGGCTTGGCTCCTCGCTAATTGGTCACGAGGATTTAATTAGTAAAGTAATTAATACCCAATTAATTGGCCACGTGGTCTAACGCGTCAATATCGTGTTGGACTAGACTGCCAAAGACGGGGAGATTAGAGTTCGACCCCGGTCGGGTGCACTGAGGGTGATTTTTCCTTAAAGGTTTCCCACTCAACCCAAATGCAGGTGAATTTATTCTAAATTAAGCCTCTCTAATCCCGAACCCATTAGTGTAATTAGTACATAGGCGTATAACCCGAACGGATAGTAGTAGTACGCCGTGCTAAAAATATGATATAAATGTGAATAAAATAAACGTTATATTTAGGATTATTTAATTTAATTTAATTTGACTTTAGTTTGTTTTTGCATAAAAGCTATTAACTGCTTAATTAAAATGTAAGCTTTGATTTTTTTTGCATTTTTGGTGTTTAATTAAACATATACTCATTGGTGGGCATGAGGACTAAGGTGTCAACCTCACCTGGTCTGGTTTACTAGTGACTAAGGCCGGAGTTAAAATTTCAACTGAATGTTCCGAGTTTTTTTTCTAAAAAGTTTTCTGATTCTTTCGCGACCTAAATGCGGGTACATTTCCTATAAAAATTTACCTTCCTTACCTCTACCCCATTACTGTAATAAAATGCGGATATCTTAGACGAATAGCAAGAGATGGTCAAGCCAAAAATAAAACCACATGAGACATATATTAAATAAGATCTGGGCGTTCAATAAAAGTTTTCTTTGTTTGGTTGCATCAGCCAACCGTACTCAAAGGACGACTGGAGTTAAGTTCCTTCACTTAAACGACGCCGTAAGCTCTATCTGTAGACCAAGCCCGGCCTCGTATAAACTCACTGCGGTTTTTGAGGGTAACGATAATGATTATTGTCAGTGTCTTCTCTTGGTCCGTCGAATTTCGTCACAAAAGCGAAAGAGAGGGGGGGGGATTCCCGAGCCGGAAATTCCCTTTGATTTGTGTCTGGGATTATGTCTGTTTCACGTCATCCTCAACTGTGCAGAGTTGTGATCTTATGGGGAGGGGGAGGGATTTCTAGAGGAACCATTTAATGTTGCGCAGAGATACGTCCCTTCTGATTGCCGGGATATAAACTGTAAGAGCGTAACAGTTTTTTTTTTTTGGTCGAAGGCATCTACTATTTTGTAGATCTCAATCCTAACCCCCTCATTAATATTTCCTGCAGCAAACCTCAAGTTTTGTAATAGGGTATAAGGAGGGGGTGGGGGGAAAATCGTAGGTCACAATGGAAACTTTTATTCAACGAGTATGCGATTTATTTGTATTCTGGTAATAATGCTGCAGCACTTAAAGTCAAGAACTCTCTAAGCTCTAACAAGTTTAATAAACGACATTTTAGCTACCAAATTTTAGGGTTTAGTTACGTTCAAGTCCGCAAAGAATATGAGTTTAACGAGGATACTGCAAAACAACAAGAAAAGAAAGGATAATTTTCTTTTTTGGCGAAAGTTTTGGTGGTCATTGTTAAGGCTACCACTTATCGTGCAATTTTCTAAATCATGTTTTAAACATTTAAATAGTTTCTTAACAGAGCTACTTGAAATACCGCACTTGCACGAAGATTTCTCAATTTTATCCTGCAAGCAAGTTTAATTGGTTGTTGCTAGCAGATGACGCTGGCCCTCTGGGTTTGGGGTTTGAGCTCAGGAGATCTCTAAGCCAGTGCTTCCCGAAACTTTTAGAACCATGACCCAATTTTAAAAACCACCAAATTTCGCCACCCACTTAGCTTTTAGGGACATGAAAAGAGTGGTACTTTTTTATTTAATTATTTTTTACTATATTCTATAACTTTTTTAAAATTCTTTCATGATTTTATATTTTAAAATAATTATTTTTAACATTGCAAAAACTTTTCGTGGCCCCACCAAATAATCAGTTCGCAATCCAAAATCTGGGATCCATTTATATAAGCCATTTAAACAACACCATTGGACGTTTTACGACCCAATTGGATTAATCCTGGTAGGACATTTGGCGCAGCCTTATTACGTAAATAGGTTGTTTGGAACACCCATAATATAACTTATGAATTAAGGATAAACCACATTTACTAACCTAGTCTGAACCAAGCCTTGATGTTTGATGTTTTGAGAGAAAAATGTTACAATAAACTAGTAAATAAACACACAAAGTAGGATTAAGTTTGAGGGGCGAGGGGGGAAGGAACGTAAGAAATGCCAAGTATTTTTGCAGTTTTTATACCAAATTTTTTTATGACAAAATAAATAAAACATTGCTCCAGTAGAAACCTAGAGTTTAATTTTTTTCGCCTTATGTTATCAACAGTTGTTGAATATCTGTCATGAGCATAGCGGTATTAGATGAGAAACTTTTTAAATTAAGAGAAAAAGTTGTCTTTAAATTTCAGGATACCATCGACAGATATTCAACAACTGTTGATATCACCATCTGAAGAAAATTAAATTCTCTGTTTCTGATAGATAAATATTTATTTATTTTTGGCTAAGAAAATGTTTTTACATAAAAACCGCAAAAACACTGTCCTTTTGCCGCGTCCTTTTCCATCCAAACTTAAGTTAGTCGTAAATAGCCTTTTTTTCATCCACAAACTGTTATTTTTTGGTTCACGTGTCTTATTACTCATCCTTATAGCTACACACATTTAAGGTAGAGAGGAGGATATGAATTGAGTAAAGTGGTACCTTCATTTGTGGGTATGTAGCCTGGTAAAAACATTTAGTAAAAAATTCCACCTCAGTACACCAGACTGGGATATGAGCTACTGGCAAACCAAACTGACTGACATCCTTGACTGCATGCCCACCAATTTGGATAGCGTTTATTTACGTATTAATTTTAAATACATGATCCATAGACTATAATTAGAAACTAGGAGGTTCATTGCCACTTATAAAAAAGTTTGTCACCCATCCCTATCTTGAGCTAGTTCTATCCAGTCCACCTCATTACACCATATCCCTATCTTAAGCTAGTTCTATCCAGTCCACCTCATTACACCATAACCCTATATTAAGCTAGTTCTATCCAGTCCACCTCATTACACCATATCTCTATATTAAGCTAGTTCTTTCCAGTCCACCTCATTACACCATAACCCTATATTAAGCTAGTTCTATCCAGTCCACCTCATTACACCATATCCCTATCTTGTTTTCCTCCGGAATTTCTTACCCCACGAAAAAAATATTGATTTTATTCCCTTGGCAAAAGGGGTTTTCAGGTAAAAGACAGTGAGGCAGTTTTTCCTTTCTCAATCCACACCGCAGGACCACGGACGAACTACCACTCCATGTGGTCACGCCCGTGGTTTTACGATCTCGAACCATCTCGAACATAGTTTTCTCTGTGCCTCAAGATGATCGTGATACCGCTGCTGCCCGGTAACAGCGTCACGCAGAGGGACGTGATATTCCCCATGTCCCCGGGTTCTTAACCGAACCTAGACTCCACTGACCTTACTGTAGCCGTCAAGCCACCAAAGTGCCGACGGCGTTGCCCAGCCCCCGCTACATGGCGGCGTGTGCTGATTTTTTCACACATGTGAACTCGGAGATAGCTCTCGCCCTCTGGTGTCACATGGGCCGAGTCAAGGAACATGTATGAGACCATGCTGCCATAGATATATTAATATTCATACGGTATATAGGTTATTAAAACTATGCTTTTATTAAAATACCATCTTTGAAATGTATTTAAGCAAAATATATTACACAAGAATAATTTAAATTTTCATTATATTTGATAAAGCTTGTTACAAAATATAATATTAAACATATTAATACTAAAACATGTGTAGTTAAAACATACTACGCTAGTAAATGACTTTGTGAATAGTTACAAAATATATTTACATTAAAAATGTTTTGCCTTTTTTATATTAATTTAAAATTGTATTAAAGTAGGCTATCTTTTTTTAAATTAAAAACTAATTCAATCCAAAAAGGTTATGTTTATAGTTAATACAAATTTGATTATTATTTTCTTCTAGTTAAAAATGTAATGAAAAATTTGTTTTAATTGAGTATTATACGTTTTATTGGAACACAATATTTATTTCAATTTAATATATAAGGATGTATAAAAGTAATAAAGGCAGAAGATATAAATGGTAAATAATGCGTAGGGTTTTCAAACAAAAGGTTATGGATGACATTTTGGTACAAAGGAAACGAAAGGTAACAAATCCGATTATAATATATTTTATTGCAATATCTTATAAAAGTTTTCAAACATTTAACAAATATTAATCAAAAGAATAGTACATTTTCCTTAAAAAATTAAAATAATTTATAACTGGTTTTTTATTCAATATTTGTTAAAAAGAATAATGTAAAATTGTGACATTTAAACTTGACAGAAGTAAAATATTTTTACCATTTAATAGTACGTAATGAAAATTCTGTAATCCAAATTTTCATTTATCTTCCACCGTAATGAAGAACACGAAAAAACTAATATAGCTACTAGAATTTGGCTTATGTTTAGCAAAAAAATCTTGTTAATAAATGTATTTTTTTTTGTGTGAAAATACTTCATACACATGATAGTAGCGAGTATGTTTATTATGAATATCTATCACGTATATAGTCAGAATATTACATTATTTTTAGTCTGAATAAATTATGATATATTGTTCAAAATTTAATTGTAATATATAGACACTCCAAACTGATTGGAAGTTTTTTTTAAAAAATAAAATACTTTACTACGGTAAATCTGATTTTAAAAAATTTCAAAACACTTTTTATTTTAAATATTCACTTATATGTGGTAGGTTCCCAGTGTATAGGAATATGCAAATAGTTCCACGAGAGTTGATTTCATATGCAGCACAATTGATGCAAATTAGGTATCCTCTATTGTTCGAAACCTTTCCAGAACATTCTGGGAGAAATGTATATGCATATCATTTTATCCCTGTCCGTTGTGTAAACACTCACTTTGTGTTGAGGAAGAACTCGACCGTCTCAAAACTGAATTTGAGCTTTCATAATACACACTTTATATCAATAAATAATAAAAAAAAAATTGTTGGCCCTCGATGCCATATATTCTATTTCAGAAAATATTCACAATCACAAATCTTGATTTTCCTTTAAGTTATAGAAATTGAGTTTTAAACGATACTGATTTTAAATAAACACACGCTAAAAAAAATTCGAAAGTTATGACAAAAAATGAAAAACAATCACGCTTAATTAAAACTAAAGTTTTTTATCTATAATTCTTGAACAATTTAGTATATGGTACATTTATCGAAAGGAAATATGTTGTAATTAAAAAAAAATTGTGATAATTATTACCAACCCTTCGTTATGATCATACTTATTTATTATTAAGTTTATAAATAGAATTTTTTTCATGATTTTGTTACCAGATTTTCATACCACAATGTTGCAGTTAAATTTATTATTGTTAGCACCGAGTCTTACTACCCGTATCGGGTTGTATGCGCTTACGCTAATGTGTAATGGTAGGGTGATTGTGAGATGAAAATGGAGGACCTACAGTTTGTAGGATCCGAACCACAGTGGAGGCCTGGCATTCCACACATTCACAAGTTTGTGATTAATACACGTCTTGTCAGAGGTGAAGGAAGGGGTTTGGCAATCAGATAAATCTGTGCCGAGACCGAGGATTGAACCCTGGGTCTCAAGCACAGAAAATAAATGTACGTACATTTAAAATGTTAGCTCTCTAATAAAACGTTCCTTTTATTTCAAATACTAAAATATATTTTTTTAAAAAGAAAAAAGTATGTTTTAGTCTCCAAACGACATAAATTTCACGATCATATGAACCGAGTGCTAGTGTAATGTGAAGCTGTAACGAGAAGGGTCGTGTGGTCCCACTGCTGTGTTCACACGCAGAGTCCTAGTTTACGCGCGAGAGGCACTGGAGGTGATATGTTTGGGAGCGCGACGACACTAGCTCAGCTGGTGGCCAGCAGCAGAAACAGCAACAGACCAATCGAATGGACGAGGGCGGACCTTCTTGGTGGCTGTGTTCGACTCCCCTGGTTCACGTGATGAAGCTCTGCTAAGCTTTCTCCTGAAAGGGAAGGGTTTTTTTAACTGTCACAATAAACTTTTGTGTGTACAGCATCTTACTACCCATCCGGGCTTTTAGTATATTTACACTAAATTAACTAGAGACGAGAAAGGTCGAATTTGGAGTATATTTATCAGAGTTTTAGTGGAGGAGAAACTGAAAATTATTTTTGATAAACAACCCTCAATACACTCAACTGGGATTCGAGCCACGATATTCCTATCATTGGAAATCCACAAAATTGCGAGAGTAACGCCTTAAACTACATTATCACAGAAGTTGTTTTTAAATATCGATAAAATAACTTATTTTTTAAACCTGTTTTATTTTGTAACATTTTATATTTTTCTCCCAAACGTTCGTTTGAATAATTTATTAAAACTATTAATGGATATCAAAGATGGTTCCTGGTTAGTTGCATCAGCTATTAGTGCTACAAGTAGAATTAAAATTAATTGCACTCGACTATACAAAGGTTTTACGATGCCCACACCAAGTTGAAACCACAAAGAGAAATTTAACTGGCGCCGTGAGGTAGATTTTGATACTACCTTTCAAACATATATGTATGACGGGTTCAAGTCCCACTTTATTAACACACTTCCTGGGTCAAATTTGTTTTAACAAGCGTTGAGTAGATATATATTACTATGGGAAGTGGACAACACAATATATAATAGTGGTTTTCTATAACCAATATATGTTTATTTGTTTACCATACACTTTATTTTAATTAATAAACATTCCTTTTAAAATTACACCTGGAAACATCACCAAAGAATTTACCTTAAACTAAAGTCCCATAGTCATAGTATTAAGCTTGTCTAACAACTAGGAAAAGTTACAAGATCTACTTTCACGCCTTTGTAGATAAATTACCCGACCTCGTGGTTTAGTGTTCAGAGCCACTGGCTGCTTTTATAAAGGTCTCAGTTTCGATTCCCAACTGACACCGGACGACATTTCTCAAAAGAGGAATAATTCCCGTGGTCACCAGGGATTGGTTAATTAGACTTAAGTTAGGTCAAGATCTTAATTGGCTCCACCCCGTCTTATCCCCTACCATTATTATCTCCTCGTTTATTCTGGACATGGAGTGAGCCTCCACGGAAAGGATGTACTATTAGTACATTCGGGCGTCCCCTAGACAACGGTACATTAGTACTGGATAATCTTTCTACAAATTGAGCTACACAATGATGTAGCCCAGGGACGCCATTATTATTATTATTATTATTATTAAACATCAACATGATCTGCAGTTGTAAATTTCGATAGATATTATCAATGCCTCTAAAACGACACTAGTAATTAAATGGTATTAATGCTGGCAGCAAAATAAAGAAAAATTATATTATCTTTAACATCATTCCTATTAAAATTATACTATATACATAATAACAGACTGACTGTTGTACTAGACCTGGGTAGCTCAGCGGTAGAGCATGGACGTGCTAAGTCAAAAGGTTCTCGAGATCGACTCCGGTGTCCGGGCGTCAATTTTAAACTATACAATAAGTCCTAAAATCATCTTTACAATGGCAGCATTTAGATTTTCGTCTCCCTGGATACTTTGGGAATCACTAATAATTGTCCTTAAATTAAATATTTTTAGGTTCGTTACTTTAATAGGACAAAACTTGCTTCAGTGTTTGACTGACCTACTGATGACTGAGAGATTGGGGTTCGAACCTGGGTCGGTACTACTGAGGGTGGTTTTTTCCTAAATTATTCCACACAGATGCAGGTAGGTTACCTAAAAATTGCTTCCTTTCTCGTCCTTACTCCATTGGAGGAATTTATCATGCAGGCGTATAGCCCTAAAAGAGATTAAGACTTTGTTATAAAAAAATTAATAAAGAAACAGTTCTACGTTTTATTTGTTTATATTTCCTGGATTGACAATTCTATCACAGATTCGGCCATAGAACATGAGCGGAGAATGACCCTGGGCACGGGTGGATGGGTTGGACCATTGTAGTACTTAGCTAAAGGACCTGCATTCGATTCCCGTGACCAGGTTTCATTTTTAAATTTAAAGAATATTATATTAAAATGAAGCTAGCACAGTAATAAACAAATATAATAGCTTTGATTTTCAATCCACCATAATTGTATCATTTCTATGTTTGTTGTGTTTGATACTAAATAAAATATCTACTATCAAAGATTTCAATATTATTTTCGAACACCCTGTACTTAAATCAATAACAAGTGAACGGAAATGAGGATCAGTGTTGAATGATCGTTCTAATGTATTAATCAGGCTGTGATGGGAGGGTAAATTGAGATTAAATCCATAAAGGTGTTCATTTGCTAATGTATTTGTCTACTGAACCATGGGGAGGGGTAGGGGGGGGAAGGGGTAGACAGTCAGGTAGTGAAGTATACTCACCGCTCAACACGTGCACGGTGACCGTGGAGAACTGTGTGGCGGATATCGAACACGTGTAAGGGCCGGAATCCGACTTGTTTACCCTGGCTACGGATAGGGAGCTGTTGGCCCCTCCCTCGTCAAACAAGTAGGTCTTCACGCTGGAACACAGCAGTAGAGACTACATTGAACATCCTTGTACACTTTGTTTTTTTTAAAAAAAAGAGGCGGGACTTGAAGGCATAGGCTAGAACTAAAAACAAAATTATACTGTATTTTTTGTTTTAGTACCGCGTCTAAGTGTATCCGTATTTAAGAGGAGGGAGGGTGGAAAGCCATTTTGGGAAAACCATCCTCAGTACACCTGACCGAGATTCGAACCACGATATCCCCATAGTCGGCAGTCTAATCTACAGCGAGAATAGCGCGTTAGACCACGCGGCCACCGAAACGGATCGGAGCTTGTTAAAACTGTACCTGTGATAAATATTCTCTCCCACTTGGTCCCAATCTGATTAATATTATAATATTAGCTCTGCTCTACGTTCCTACCATAAAAGTGTATTTCTATTAACAACCGATCAATGAATGTCTTACTCAGTGTTGAAAACACTTTACAGAACTGTATAAACTTATTAATCTTGTAACGTCATTACTAGAAATGCTTTACTTATCAATACTGTAGTATTTATTTAAATACTGCTTTAGAAAAGTATAAAAACACCCGTCACAAACTAAATATTCTCTACTGTACTCCTACATTAGCTTTTATGTCAATTTTGATGCAACCATTAGAAAGGCCATTTAAAATAGAGTCTGTTGAAAAAAAATGTTGCTCGTTAATTAGTCTAAAACCAATTTAATATAAGATAGAGAATTTCAGCTTACTACCAAAAAATCTATGTTTTTCTAACTAAAAAAATAATTACTCAAAAACGAATAAATTCTGGCTTTTAATTTAAGCTGTATTTAAAGTTATATATCAGGGGACAACCAAGCCATATACCGAATATGTATAGAACATTTCTCATTCAAGTTCGTTTCTTGAATTTAAAATAAAATGCTAAAATTATCAAGAAAAAGCAATTTAATTATATATATATTTTTTAATAAAATTCTCTCGCTTTTTTGGTAGCTAGCGTCTAGAAATATGTTATACTGCACTCTATTGAGAGATTGTGATATCACCAAACAGCTGGTATTCATTTGCAAGGTTATTGTTTGAATTGATTTTTTCTTGTTAATTCTAGCATTTTAAGCCAGAACTTATTCGTTTTTAAGTAATTAATTTTTTAATTAGAAAAACATAGATTTTTTTGGTAGTTAACTAAAATTCTCGATCTTAGATTAAATTTGTTTTATAATAATTAAGATCAAATTTTTATTTTTCAAGAAACTCTATTTTAAATGGCCTTTCTAATGGTTGCATCAAAATTGACATAAAAGCTAATGTATTAGTAAAGTGGAGAATATTTAGTTTGTGAAGCGTATCCTTATACTTTTCTAAAGCACTGTATATATCATATATCTGATTTCTTTTATAAGTTTTATTTTTAATCGCTGTCAGAAATAAAAAATGTAATTAATAAGTTATTCTTTTAAATTTAATTTTTGACTTTAGGAATCTTAAAGTTGTTTTCCCCACACTAAACAAACAGGAACTGAAATTTCTTTAAGACGAAAAAGTTTTTTTTTGTAAAAAAAAAAAACTTGTAGATTTTTCCCTAAGCAAACTAATTTTATAATTTTAAAGTGCAACATTTCAGGAAGTAGCTTAATGGGTTACATTTCCGAAAGGGAAAAGGAGCAAGTTGGTACCAAAAGAGGATAAGAACAGGATGAAACTTTTAGTTAGCAACAAATTACAAAGTTTAATTCTTGGTAAAAGGGAACGGTTGGAAAAGTACCACGTGATATCGGTAGAGGGCGGCGTGGTGCGACGAGCATCCCTAAATGCCTGTTGTGGGTTAATTAGTTTATTTGGTATAGTTAGATCAAGATAAAATGGGGACACTTTAGTTTTTTTTGAAACGTTTTTAATTTGTTTTTGAAAGCTCAAGCGCCCCACCAGTGTTTGAATATTAAAGCGAATGGCTTGCAGCTGCGTTGAATAAACAGCTTACGAGATTTCGACTGTAGTTGTAACAGCAGTCATCGTGGATGTTTAATAATTAATCCCAGATCATGGACGTTGTAACTGAAGATGAAACAACGTTGGAATTTATTTCTTCGACATGGCTCAGACCCAAGAATATAAATTTTATTTTAATATTTATAATTAGATATACAAGGCCAAAATAGAACAATTAATGCACATTTTTAAATCACTAAAGTTTACAATAAGCGAACACATTAATATGATTATCCAACAAACATGTATATTCTTGAGTTGTATTAATTAACATACTTAGTAAATGTGTACATAAAAAAGGGAGAAGTTTATCTAAATATAAGCTCAAATGGGTAAAATTGAAATTAGTTTTCTATCTATAACATATCAATAAAAATTTATTTTATGTTTAGAGCTGAGTAAAGACTATTTTTAAGCTACACCCTGTAAAGTAGTTATTATTATAAGTTTATTTTCATCTTTAAAATATGTATTAGTTTAGATATTATACCTTGCAAATATGTTTCTAGCTTGAATAAGTAAATATATACATATTTTTAAATTTTACAGTATAATTTAAACTGTTGACATTGGTTTAGACTTTAATTGAAATACTAAATTATCGGGTGGAATCTAATCGAGCGTCTTGTTAACGTGAATGTACAAAAAGTAGTTTAATTCAATTAACATCAGTTTAAACTTATGCTAATATGATGCTGCTTCTTGTGTTGCCATTGTTGTCTAACTAAACTGGTTTTAGTTTGAACCAGCCAATGCCAGTCTAGACTATCAGGTTACTGACCTGATGCCGCACATGCTAGGATAACCTAAGCTGGCTATAACTAGTTTGAACCAGCTAATGCCAGTCTAGAATAGCAGGCTACTGACCTGATGCCACCCCTGGTAGGGTAAACTAAACTGGTTAAAACTAGTTCTAACCAGATATTGCCAGTGTAAATTAGCAAGCTGATGCCTGATACCACCCCTGGTAGGGTAACCTAAAGTGGTTAAAACTAATTCCAACCAGATATTGCTAGTCTAGTAGGCCACTGACCTGATGCCACCCCTGGTAGGGTAACTTAAACTGGTTAAAACTAGTTCCAACCAGATAAAGCCAGTCTAAATTAGTAGGCCACTGACCTGATGCCGCCCCTGGTAGTGTCATAGTTGAGCGTCTTGTTGACATGGATCCAATAAACGACCGATGACGTCATGGTCACGTGACGAACTATGCAGTCCAGCTGAATGGTACTGTCCTCCTCGTAGTATTTTTCAAGCAGGGGATTCCCCTGAACGTCCACTATTTCCACCTCGGGCGCTGAGAACCAATCACGTTAATTAGGTTAGGAGAAAAGTTTTAATCGGATATAACTTCAGTAAGACCCACTTGGACGGACCCATGGTATAACGCGTCACTCTCTTATTGGACTGGGTTGCTGGTGACCGAGAGATAGGGGTTCAAACCCCGGTCAGGTGTACTTAAGAGACGTTTTCCCTAAATAGTTTACCATTATCTCCTACACAAACGCACGTTCATACGATCTAAAATGGTACCTTTCGCATCCATACCCTAATAGTATGATTTAAGGGATAGCCTGTAAGGTTATATAAAGTGGAGCAGTTAAAATACTAAGTAAAAAGAGGGAAAATTACACTACACACATTTTCCAGGACAAATTTTTTTTAATCTCATAGGACCCCCACTTTAATTTTTTTTTTAAATTACACACATCTCTTTTAAACTATAATCTGAAGTGCATTATAAAGGTCTCGTTATTGTCCAACAGATATCAGCACTAACGCAATTTGAATTAAAATGTGACTTTATACTTTTTAACTTATCCACTCCAAGATAAATGATAGTAAAATTTAAATTATGGTAGTCCAGTTGTGATAATAATATAAAGTGATAATCCTCAGTTGGTGGAAATTAAATTATATATGGGTGTATCTTTCTGAAACTATTATTATTATTATTATTATTACTACTAAGCACCACGTCTTACTACCCGTTCGGGTTATACGCTCAAATAATAATTACGCGAATGGGTTAGGAATTAGGAAGGTTGAATTTAGAGGAGATGAATCCACATTTGCGTGGAGGAGGAGTGGAAAACCATTTAGGGAAAACCACCCACAGTTAGCCCAACCGATATCCTCCCGTCCTTGGCTGTCTAGCTCAACACGAAACTAGCGCGTTAGCTAACTATGTCACCGAGGTGGGTTTGTGAAACTAAAAAGGGATACGATGATTTGACAACAATACCAATATTTATTTTAAAGATCAACAGCCGCAGTTATTCTGTTTCCGTAGAAACACACACATGAAATCTGTTCAAATCTAACACCGGGTGGTTTGTAATCTTCTTTTCCAGTTTTCGGCTTATTAATCAAAATTTATACAAGTAACGTTTCGTAAACTTTTGTTAAGCAAAAATAAATAAAAAATTAAAGAGTAAAAAATAATCAGAGTTAAAAAAAATGCCTAGAAAATGTACAACACAGGAAGGTTTATTAAGGAGGGGATCTATGAAGAATTTTCATGGAGATGTATTACTAAACGACATCGATGAATGGTTAGTAAACATATAAAAAATAGGTAACTTGCTGTCGAATACTTACCAGCTATCCCCAATAAATTTATTGACACGAACTTCCCAAACTTCCATTGAAGTTTATTTACTATACTATGACACTAATGGGCAGGAAATTCACAAGGGCATAGGCAGGAAAAACTAGGGGCTCTCCACCCCAAAGGGGGGTTCATATATGTACGTATAAAAAACTTTAACTGGTTAAAGCTCTAAGTTTTCTAGTGGAACCCCACCTAAAAAGATTTACTCTCAATGCACTTGGTAGTTCACCACTACCACTATAAAAATTTCATCATGTTACTGATACCTTTGACCGAGGTATCATCGTAAGATGCTCTAAGAAGTATGATGCATATTCCAACCAGGACAAAAAATAAAATAATGGCAATGTGAGAAAACCTTTCCAATTAAGGTTTTAAATAAGACGTAAAGGTTTTTAAACATGTCCCTACCAACCTTGTAGAGCACCCCAGGGTGCGTTAAAGTGGGATACTCCAACCTAAATAATTACATCGTGAAAAGTTAGTCAGTTATCTTGGAAAGCTTTCCAACTAGGGTGTTAAATATGATCCAAGCTTTTTTAAATATTATCTTACCCATCCTGTAGAGCCCCTTATAGCATGTTAAACTTTGTTACTTCATCTTAGATATTATTATTATTATTATTATTATTATTATTATTATTATCATCACCGCGTCTTACTACCCGTTCGGGTTATACGCACTTACGCTAAATGTGTAATGGTAGGGTGATTGAGAGATGAAACGGAGGACCTACAGTTTAGCGTGGGATCCGAACCACGGTGGAGGCCTGGCATTCCTCACATTCACAAGTTGTGATCAATACACGTCTTGTCAGGGGAGAAGGAAGGGTTTGGGCAATCAGATAAATCTGTGCCGGGACCGAGGATTGAACCGCGGACCCCCAACACAGTAGTCTGACACCTTACACCTAGACCACCAGGTCACCGACTTCATCTTAGATATATGACTATTCTTTCGTATTGTCACTCTCTGTTAAAACTTCCCAACTAAAGTGTAAAATAAGATTCCAAATGTCCCTAAGCACTATTTTCTGTATCCAATTTGTAGCGCGTGCGAGTGGGATGCTACGCCCACTATACAACAGGAGATATATACTGAAATACCACCCATACCACGTGAGCACCCAAGCAAGGGACGAACACCCCCACCCACCTCAAAAATCGACAAACGACAAGAATGTGAATGCGACTTTCATTACGAGCCACTCGCGCAACCCAACCGATATCCTAACGTTAACATCCAAGAGGACAAATCGGGGGACTCATACGTGATCTGCCCCAACTATCCTCAACCCGATAAAAACAACAGACGCACGACACACCGCTCCGTAAAGATCGCCGCGAGAGAGACACGCCCTCGTCCAGACTCACCTGATGAGCCGTCGTCACACCCTATACAGCTGAGACTCACCAGGACTTGCAGCGGGAAGGTAGGATATTTCGTACCATGTCCGCACTTCCCCCGGTCGGATCAGAGTGAAGTTAGGTCTTCAACCGGCGCGAGACACGACGGAATTCAAGAGCGCGGGTGTTTTAATAAACCGTTATCACTCCTCGCGTCATCTCAGAGACAGGACGGGAATATGGGGCAGACCCGTCTGCCGTGTCCACAACCTCCTGGTCAGGACAAGAAGCAACAGACGGACGACAAGAATGGCCACCAAACCATCAAGGTAACGCGCATTTCAAGTAAAACAGCATTTTTTTGGGGTATAAAGTCAGTTTTGGAAGGCCTTTTTTCGTACCAGAATACTACTATATAGTAATATTTCGGTAGGATAGAAGGCCTTCCATAACTGACTTCCTACTGCTGATATGGAAGGCTTTTTATCCTACCAAAATACTACTACACGGTAGGCTTGTATTACGAAATAAGGCCTTACAGGATGGGTCTCAAACCATAATAATTCTATACAAAAAAACTTTGTGTGTATATATATATATATATATATATATATCTTTCTTTCTATTTGGCACCGGGTCTTACTAACCAATCAGATTTTACGATTACTTACTAATTAAACTACTGTGTTTAGGATGAAAACAATTTAATTTAGAGAAAGTGTACCCGTATTTGCGTAGATAACTATTTGAAAACAATTTAGGGAAAAACCACCCTCATTAAACCCGACCAGGATTCGAACTCCGATCTCCCCATCATCGGCATTCTAGTATATTGGGAGAGAGATGCCTTAGACCATGCGTCCAACAAAGCGGGTCCCAACAAAAAATTTTTAAGCATCCAGTTTTACTAAATGTTCAGGATACACGCCCCAAAGTAAATAGCGATAAATCCGAACAATACCATGATTTAACCAGCTTTAGTGGTCAAATGGTCTAAGGTGTCACTCTCTTATTGGGCAAGATTGTTGATGAAGGGGATATCGGGGTTAGAATCTCGGTAAGGTCCACTGATTGAGGTTTTACCTAAATTGTTTACCACTCTACCTCCAGGCAAATGCGGGTAGTCTACCTCTAAAATTCTACCTTCCTCATCCCTACTCCATCAGAGTAATTATAAAATATGCATATGACCTTAACATGTAGTATGACGCGGTGATAAAAAATAGTCAAATTTAATAATAATAATAGAAAATCCAAACAATATGTTCTAATTTTATAGCAAGTTAATGTTCATTTATTTAAAGTATTTAATTAACTAATTAATTTAGCACCGTGTCTTACTACCCATCAGGGTTATACGCTTAAGTACTAATTAAGCTAATAATTTAGAAACTGGGAAGGTTGAATTTAAAGAAAGCGAACCTGCATTTGCGTGGAGGGAGAGTGGAAAACCATTTACGAAAAATCACCCACAGTTCAACCGATTGAGATTCAAACCTTGATCTCCCCGACCTCTGTAGTCTAGCTCAACATGAAACTAGTGCGTTGTCTAACTACGCCATCGAAGTGGGTTAAAGTATTTAATGTGCACTTTCTAAACTGACTGATTATATCGGTACAAAGGTATTTTTATGAGCAAGAGCGAAAGGGCCTCTCAATTTTTCCGGAAAAGGTATTTTCACACACCTACCAGGGTTCTTTTACCTGCCACAATGGACATAGGACCGACGGTTTTTACTTCCCCTCAGAAGAAAGTTGTGCTACGGATTCTTATTACTTGGTGTTCTGGTGGTCTAGGGGTAAGGTGTCGGACTTATGTGCTAAGGGTCCGGGGTTCAATCCTCGGTCCCGTCACAGATTTATCTGATTGCCAAAACCCTTCCTTCACCTTTGACAAGACGTGTATTAATCACAACTTGTGAATGTGTGAAATGCCAGGCCTCCACCGTGGTTCGGATCCCACGTTAAACTGTAGGTCCTCCATTTCATCTCACAATCACCCTACCATTACACATTAGTGTAAGTGTGTATAGACCGAACGGGTAGTAAGACGCGGTGCTAATAATAATATTTTTCTTACTCAAGAAAAATCCATTGACACCGGCCGGGTTCGAACCCAAGAACATCGGGTACTGAGGCGAGCATCTTACCCCAAGACCACTGAGGTTGAGTGCAATATAATACATGTAACCACTTGTTCATCCTCCATGCAGGAAGCGGACCTGAAGATACAACCCGCTATCTACTGTTGCGATTGTTCGAGCGGTCTCAGGAGTTCCCGGCGCTACCCGAGTCCCCACCGCGCCGAAGTTCCCTGCCCCAAATGTGACCCCCCACCTACCAAGAACGAGAGGATAGACTACGATAAGCTGTGTCGACCCGAAGAGCAAGGGAATCTACCTCCCACACTTCAAGGGGTGATGTACCAGTATTGCCAACATCTGCGCTTTCAAGGCGCGTCGGGTCAACGGGCAGGTATACCAACGTACTTTCAGTTGAAACGATATTTTGTTGGTATGATAGGATACTGGTAGGAAGTTACTTTTAAAAAAACACAATTTTTTTTAGCACCGCGTCCGGGTTACAAACTTATGTACTAATTACGTTAATGGTTTCAAGGAGTAGGAAGGTTATATTAATAGAACGTATACCCGCATTTCCGTGAAGGGAGATTGGAAAAACATTTTGGAAAAACCTTCCTCAGTACACCCGACAGAGATTCGAACCTTGATCTCCCTGTCATCGGCAGTCTAGTCTACTGCGAGAGTAGCGCGTCAGACTACGCGGTCATGGAAGCGGGTCATACGCAATAATTAAAGTGTTTGGGATGAGGAAGGCTGAATTTATATGATGTGTAACTACATTTGCGTGGAGGCAGAGTGGAAGACCCTCAGTATACCGGAATGGGATTCGAACTCCGATATCCCCGTCATAGGTGGTCCAGTGTATTCCTGATGGTGACGCCTTAGACCACTCTACCATCGAAGCGGGTAGTATTTTACTTTATTATTAATATTATTTTACTCATCATTAGAATATCTATCAGAAGTGATAGTTGCAGATCACATAACATGACGTATGAATATATTAAAGTAGTTTTATTAGCTATTGTATCTGTCAACTTATTTCCTTCCTATCTAAGGACAGACCAGGGCCAGTGGAGGTGACAAGATAATAAGTAGGTTGAATTTCAAAGAAAGTGTACCAAACTTATCCGGGGGGTGAAGCTGCTAAATTACACTGTGGAATAAAAAAAAACTCCCCAGAACATCTAAACGGTGCTCGATTCCCGAACTTTCAAGTCAAGAGTAAAAAGACCTTCAAGACACACCTAGGTCTGATGGCTTTGACAATTTTTTTTAGGATAGTATTTTTAAGGGAGGGGAAAAAAAAATTGTATCTTTATGTTAGTATGTTATTACGAACTATTGCCAGTGTGTGTTGTTCATTAGGGTTTTATACTAATGGCTCGCTTTGCTCGTTGGGGGCTCTACCCCCAAACCCCCCCAGTGAGTGTAAACTAATGTAATTCCAGCGTTGTTTTGAACGTTGATTTATTTTTACAATTTTATGATTCTAGCTGTCCCATAAGTGTGTCAGAAAATTAAAAAATGTGTTGAAAATGTGCAAAATTTACCTAAAATCAAAAAATATAGCTTTGGTGCAATAAGTTTTTTGATAGGTCTTACCGTTTAGCCACAAGATACCTCCAAAAAAAGGTCCGCACCGACTTTAAAGTTGCTCCGCCATTTTGATTTTTTTTTCAGGGGTTAAATTTTTTTATTTTTAACTTTTTGGAATTTTCCCGTCGGTTAAAGGCTAGAAGCTATAAGTTTGAAAAATTTCAAGTTTTTAGCTCATCTGGAAGTTGGTAAACATTAATGTCAGTGAGTCAGCCATGTGGCTTTATAGTATAGTGATTTATATAATACACAACAGCCATAACCCGAGCTAGTTAATTTAACAATTTGCTAAACGGATCAAATACATGATAGATCAAATATCAACGCTATTATATTTGATAGTTACGGGTATAGCGCATTCGTACAGTTGGAATTGTAATATTGTCAACATAAATCCCTCCCGAATCGATGGAGGCTGCGTCATCTGATAGATCGAGATCTTAGTTGATCACTCATATGTAGCTGTCGATTTCCATAAGTCCAACACAAACTCTGCCTTAAAATATGAGAGAATAATGGCCCTGGGGTACGGGACGATTCCTGGATAGCTCAGTGGCTTAGAGCATTGGCGCACTAAGTCAAAGGTCCCGGGTTCGATTCACGTACCCAGGTGTACTTGTTAATTTTAAAAGAATAGGATCAAACTCAATTCAACTAAGATACATTATATTCCAGGATCACCATCAACTTTATCAACGTAACTGTTTTTCTCGTGTATATTTTTTTTTCTTAATGAAAGCCCTTACGATAAATTTAACTTTGATTTGAAACCAGACTATCCCTTTCACATTACGTTAAGTTACGCCAAGTCTACCACGTGTTTATTTCAGCCAATAATGTTGCCAGAATCTTAAATATAACTATTTAGTACTTCACTTGTTTGTTTATTGTGTGTAGACGCCTTGTCTGACAAAGTTTGTCCGCAAATCACGAACCACAAAACGTCGTGGCCCTTTTTTAAAATTTTATTTTGTAGCACCAGTAAAGATTATTATTATTTTTATTATTATTATTATTATTATTTTTATTATTATTATTATTATTAATAGCACCGCGTCTTACTACCCGTTCGGGTTATAGGCAAAAGATTCTATTGCAAGTACTTGCAGCATATTCAGCCGTAAATGCTTTAATTCAATTTTAGCGAACAAATCATTTTCAAATTCACTGTGTTCTTTTCAACGTTCATGTATTTTTTTTTAAAAGTTATGTTAACATTAAGACTATCGGGATACCCGCCTCGGTGGCGTAGTTGGTTAACGCGCTAGTCGTGTTGAGCTCGACTGCCGAGGACGGGAAGATCAAGGTTCGAATCTCAGACGGGTGAACTGAGGTTGGTTTTCTCTAAATTGTTTTCCACTCTCCCTCCACGCAAATACGGGTTCACTTACTCTAAATCCAACCATCCCAATTCATAATCCATTAGCGTAATTAGTACTTAAGCTTATAACCCGAACGGGTAGTAAGACGTGGTGCTTATAAAAACAACTATCGTGATGCCTGTATTAGATTCTGTCGGGAATAAATCCCCGGGACTGTTAAATAAGTAGGCAGATACGGTACTAATTAATCTAAGATATTGAACCAGTGTCCTTAGTGTAAAAAACCTGGGTTCAAACCAAATAAATTCAGGGTTGACGGATCAACACTCCTAACTATTATAAAACTAACCAACTTTTTTTTACTAAAAAAATCAATAATGGTAAAAAATTGTAAACTTCGTTCACCTTGAAAGGCTGCATCAATACTTTGATAGATTACATTATCTTATAAGAAATACCATGGTGGAATAATTCCAGGAAGCTTTAACGTCTTACACGGTGTAAGGAGAGTAATATTATAGCTGTTTTAACTATGAATATATATTTTTTTGTATATGCTACACCCTATTGAGCTGCCCGTTTCACCAATTGATATGTTAGGAATAAATTAACCCAACCTTCCATTCTAAAACGATTTAAGGCTTTTAGAGCAAACCGGTTATTTGCTTGTCCATTTCAGGGACCAGCTAAAAACTCGTCTAGTTAATGGATTGGGTAGCGCTTGCTTGGAGCTGCTTATATCATGAACTAGCCAATTAATGAATTGGATGAGATTTGACCGGTCAGTGAAATGAGCAAGCGAAGAAGCAAGTTCACGAAAGAAGCAAACATTTTACCAATTCGTTGAATGGCCAATTTTCCCTTTTGTGGTGTAACATATATACAACTGAATCTATTTTATCTCAGAAATGCAGACAAACTATCCAGAGTCTAGGACTGACCCTCCTGGAAGAAGCAAGAAACCAGAACGAAAACCGTTGTTTCCGACACAGCAAATAGATCCACCTTGTGTGAAATCCTGGCATCTTCCGTGCAAACTTCACAAGTGTGTTGATGAATGAAGTTTGTGTCGACTGAAGAAAAAGTAACTGGCATTGCCTTGACATTACTATTGTATGACACCTCTAAATGGAAAATAAATGGCAAACCACCCGGTAGGAATGTTCAATTTTACCTTATTTTGTAATGACGTGTGTTTTAAGGGGGCCGCTTTAGTAAGCGGCCAATTCTCTCGCAGTCGTTCAGCTCCAACGCAATTAATTCTATGATGCTTTATTTCAAAATATGATTTGCACCAAAATAAAGTCGAAAGATTTCAACAGGGCTTCCCCCCCATTAAATACCGTAAAGTTTTAGCTTTATTAATACAAGTAAAAGTGTGAAAATATGACATCTGAATTTAAACGACTTTTAATCATGTTTGTGGAGCTATGAGACTTGGGTTGATGAAAAATGGCTCTAGATTTAGCCTTTCTCTAACCAATATAAAAAATTCTTTTATAGTCTTACAACAGAAAATTCTAAAATATTTGAGAACTAGTAGCGAGCTTCCCTCTTTTACCTTGATATAAGAAGTTACAGAGTAGTTTTATTTCCCCTCTTTCTTTTTGACATGACAAAGGATGTTTGTAGATGAAATGGAGTATAAGCTTACACAAAATAGATAAGTAATTCAAGAAAACGACACAGACCATTGTATTTTAAGACGTGGGGCCTGACAGCGATTGATACTTTCTCGTTGACCGAGACTGCTGCCTTCAAGATAGGATAAAATTGATTGCATGCTAAGGTATGTATTTTTTTAGTTTTTTAATACAAATAATGTTTTTTTGACCAAAATAGATAAAATATTACTTCCGTACAAATATTTATTTTAATGGTTTTACACTATAATCTCAAATTTTTTATGAATATGAACATAGTGGCATTTGGGTTCACGATACCTATGAATAATACAATTATTTTGGTACCTCATCTTACTTACTACCCATTCAGGTTATACGCCTAAGTACTAATTAAGCTAATATGTTAGGAATAAGGAAGGTTGAATTTTAGAGTAAATGTAGCCGCATTTGCTTGGAAGGAGAGTGGTAAGCCATTTTGTAAAAAAAAATCAGTACATCTAACCGTGATTCGAACCTCGATCTCCCCGCCATCGGCAGCGTAGTCTATTGCTAGAGTAGTTTCTTAGACCATGCGGCCACCGAAGCGGGTAATGCCAGAGCTAAAAAAATAAAGTGGAAGTGTTTTTTTTTTAAATATTTTATTACTTTCTATTGGTCTATTTGATTACTTTAGAGTATTCAAAATGTCGTTTCAAAAGACTAGGGAATAGAATACATTTAAATGTAATTCCTTTTGTCATTTGTAAGGCTCGTCGTTGTGGTAGAATTCCCGTAATCAGCTGCAAACCAAACCCTCGGTTATATTATCTGGAAGATTCTCTCACACCCTTTTATCTACCCTTCAACACTACTGAAGACGAACAGAATCTCTTTCAAGGAAGAAAACTTGAAAGGGAAGAATTTATACTATCGCTTCATTTACTTTTTTTTCCTATTTAATCTCTTCTCTCGTTTCTTCGTTTCATATGGCTTTTGGAAAAAAAAAAGTATATATTTTGCATGTTACTTTATTTAATAAAGCTCAACATCAAAGTAGCTTATTTTTAGAGAACACACACATAAAAAAAATCTTTTTGCTTATTGAAATGAGAACCTCGGTAACTAAGAAGCGAACGTGAGAATCTAAAAGACGAAAAGGTTAAATTTCTAAACACACTCGCTTTTGGAATTATTCCCTGGAATACAAACATTAAAAGGGATAGCTTTGAATCTCTTAAGAATTTGTGAAAGGCTCTTATCCAAGTACAGTATGAATACATATTTTTAATATTTAAAATTAAACACCAAGGAGAATTTTTTTTTTTTAAAAAAAACCCCGACCCCAACGACACAAAGGTTCACTAAGATATTATTATACACATTTAAGCTATTTGACTTTTCAGTTAACCTGAAAATTCATGTTCTTTCAAAAGCTAGTTTTAAAAATGATACAAGCTAATTTAAAAAATGTTACAAACACTTTTTATGTTTGCTTTATTTAGCACATAGCGAGCTATTTAATATCCAGGCAGATTATGATAAAATATATTTTATGATATAGCCTACAATAATTTTTTTATACCTTTGTAAACACACGTATACATATAGATATTAAATACAACAGAACAACGTTGATAAAATTAAATAAATTACATCGTTTATCTAAATATAATGGAGAGTGGAGGAGGTTGCATAGCTATGAGTTACATGCCCTGTACTCATAATCAGACATTGTTAGGGTAATCAAATCTCGCAAATTATGGTAGAAAGGACACGCAGCGCGCTAATGAATGGAAGAAACAAGAACCATGTTTTTTTAGCATATGACAGACATTATTGACAGCGAGGGACATGACATCCAGGCTAGGTCTCCTTATGTGTAGACTATTTGACGCTCTGGTGGCACAGAACGTTACCCAGGTACACCACAGGAGGATGTCTGAACGTCGTACCCGCAATGAGATGATGTGATGATAGTGAATATGATGTTGGGTAGCCGGCGTGAATCTTAACCTAACTCAAGCCTAATTAACCAACCCCTGGCAGCATTGGGAAGAGCTAGATGGAGATGGGAGGATAACATTAGAATGGACCTGAAATAGATAGGGTTGTAATGAGGTGGATTGGAAAGAACTAGCTCAATATAGGGATAGGATGTAATTAGGTGGACTGGATGGAAGTAGCTCAAGATAAGGATGGGGTGTAATGAGGTGGACTGGATAGTTGGGTTAGGGTGTATTGAAATGGATTGGATGGAATTAGCTCGGGATAGGATGTAATGAGGTGGACTGGATAGAAGTAGCTCAAGATAGGGATGGGGTGTAATGAGGTGGACTGGATAGTTGGGATAGGGTGTATTGAAATGGACTGGATGGAATTAGCTCGGGATAGGATGTAATGAGGTGGACTTGATAGTTGGGGATAGGGTGTATTAAAATGGACTGGATAGAATTAGCTCGGGATAGGATGTAATGAGGTGGACTGGATAGTTGGGATAGGGTGTATTGAAATGGACTGGGTGGAATTAGCTCGGGATAGGAGATATTGAGGTGGACTGGATAGCTGGGGATAGGGTATATTGAAATGGACTCGATGAAATTAGCTCGAGATAGGATGTATTGAGGTGGACTGGATAGCTGGGGATAGGGTATATTGAAATGGACTCGATGAAATTAGTGCAAGATAGAGATAGGTGATTTTTTTTGTTGGTACGGCAATGGACATTAGAAACCCTAATGCCATGGAGTAGGTATTCACCTATTTCCTTTCAGGCTACGACTAGTTTCCCATTCCAAGTTTGCTTGTTCATAAAGATATTGTTTTTAGTGTGTGTATGTGCTAAGCTTTTTAGGTTAATACTCATACAGGCTATGCGCATATTTACAATAATTATTTATAAATGTGAAAGGTTGCACTTTAGAGGAAATGTACACTAATTTGTGTAGAGGAAAAATGAGGGAACCATAATGGAAAATCCACACTTGGTACACCCACAAAGAATTCAAACCCTGTCATCTATGTCACCATTTAACTAGTGTCAGCCTTTGAGCTGTATGTGTAACCAAACGTTTCTAGGTGGGAAGGTTTGAGTACGTGCAACCAAACGTTTCTAGGTGGGAGGGTTTAAGTACGTGCAACCAAACGTTTCTAGGTGGGAAGGTTTAAGTACGTGCAACCAAACGTTTCTAGGTGGGAAGGTTTGAGTACGTGCAACCAAACGTTTCTAGGTGGGAAGGTTTAAGTACGTGGAACCAAACGTTTCTAGGTGGGAAGGTTTAAGTACGTGCAACCAAACGTTTCTAGGTGGGAGGGTTTAAGTACGTGTAACCAAACGTTTCTAGGTGGGAGGGTTTAAGTACGTGCAACCAAACGTTTCTAGGTGGGAGGGTTTAAGTACGTGCAACCAAACGTTTCTAAGTGGGAGACCACTAGGGAGCTGCAGGTGTTTGAACACCAGAACTGTACTCAACCACTGCACTGACCATTGACGTGCAGGTGTAGCCGCAGGAGTCTGGGTGGGTGTGTAGACACTTGACACTCGTATGTACCCTCGTCCCTCTTGTCGGCCCTGGTGATCTGCAGCCTCCAGTTGTTGGGATACTGGAACTGGACCGAGTAACGAGGGTCACCACTGTATGTGTGGTAGCCCACCGTGAGCAGCTGGAGGTCACTGGACTCCACTGCGCTGGACTTGCGGCGGACCCACGATACCTGACGAATAAACACGTCTCTGTCATGTTAAGGTGGGGTGAAAGGGGTGAAAAGGTACACGTGGCCAGACGGACCAATCAGAGCCCTAGAACATCGGCTATCCTCACCGTCTTGTCCGTTACCCGTGACAAACGGACCAATCAGAGGTGTAGCAAATTGGTTATCCTCACCATATTGTTTATATCACGTGGTCAGATGGACCAATCGGAGCCCTAAAACATTGACTATCCTCACCGTCTTGTCCTGTAACAAGCTGATCCTGCAGTTGAGGTTGGCGGTCTGCCCCGACTGGACGGTGATGTTGGCGGAAGCTGTGTTCTGCTCCTCGAAGTGAGGCCCCCACTTGTGGTCGTGGTGGTGGTGCTTGTTGAGGGCGGAGTGCGTGTCGAAGATGTGACCGAGCATGGGGGCCTCCGTCCTGTGGATTCCTAAGGGGGGCTTGTGGGTGCTCGTTCTGGGAGGGTCCGAATGACCTCCCGGTGTCGGCTGTCCCGTGGTATCACTGAGTGGGGTCAGGCTCTCAGGAGTAGGGGAATCTGTAAGAAGGAGAATAATAAAAACAGGCTCGATACTAAGGCTCGATATACAAGCTCAAGTATCTGCAAGAAGGAAGAGATGAACTGGCTCGTTGCTAAGGCTCGATATACAAGCACAAGTATCTGCAAGAAGGAAGAGATGAACTGGCTCTTTGCTAAGGCTCGATATACAAGCACAAGTATCTGCAAGAAGGAAGAGATGAACTGGCTCTTTGCTAAGGCTCGATATACAAGCTCAAGTATCTGCAAGAAGGAAGAGATGAACTGGCTCGTTGCTAAGGCTCGATATACAAGCTCAAGTATCTGCAAGAAGGAAGAGATGAAGAACTGGCTCGTTGCTAAGGCTCGATAATACAAGCTCAAGTATCTGCAAGAAGGAAGAGATGAACTGGCTCGTTGCTAAGGTTCGATATACAAGCTCAAGTATCTGCAAGAAGGAAGAGATGAACTGGCTCGTTGCTAAGGTTCGATATACACGCTCAAGTATCTGCAAGAAGGAAGAGATGAACTGGCTCGTTGCTAAGGTTCGATATACACGCTCAAGTATCTGCAAGAAGGAAGAGATGAACTGGCTCGTTGCTAAGGTTCGATATACATGCTCAAGTATCTGCAAGAAGGAAGAGATGAACTGGCTCGTTGCTAAGTTGGGATAGAAAGGAACTCGAGGAAAGTGCAGTATTTGTTTCGGTTTGTATAGCAAACTATTGTTGTTCAAAATAAAAAAAATATAGCTCCCGTGGAAATATAGAGTTTAATTTTATCTATGTGGTAATCTCGACCGTTCTTGAATATCTGATAAGGGTGTCCTTGAATTTAATGGGAATTTCTTCTATACACTTAAATTTTTCTCACAAAATGCTACTATGCTCATGACAGATATTCAACAACGGTTGATACTATTATGTGTGAAAAATAAACTATAAGTTTATACTGGAGCCGAAAAAAACGGGTGAAATAATGGGATTTTGTCATCACAGTAATGAATGAACGGCTAGAAGAATGTATAGTGAGTATTGAATACGTTCTAGTTCTACAGTTCAATATTAGTTAGTGACTTTAGTGTCTACATCATAATTTCTCAGAAAGTACACGGGGAATACTAAAATTTAATGTTAACAAATCAAAAGTTTGCCGCGCACCAAGTTCCACAAAAACCAAAGCTATTTCAACTTAGCCTAATTACAAATAAGCTTTCGAAAGGCCTTTTACCATAACAGAATCCTTCTATGTAGTAGGATTATGATAGGGGAAAAAAAAAAGCTTTACTCAAGGTTATTTGTAAGAAAATCAGATTATAGTTCCATTTTCTTATTTTGTTTCTTCAACAAATCGCTATTCATGCAAAACTGTTTTGTTTGCCTGTTGAAGCTTGTTGATACAGTATCAAGTAAATTCTCTGAAAGGGGGATAGGGAATAGGGGGATGGGAAGGGGGTAAGCCCTCAAAGAAGTAGGAGAGCCAGGATGCTTTACATATTTATTTTTTTGGTCACATAATATGTCGTTTCTCGAAATATTTGGAGATACAAATATTTTTGGCAAATAATAATAATTTTACAGTCGCTTAACTTGCTAATATAATTCCCTAGCATGGCAGATACAGGAGAGAGTATCGTGAAAAACACACTTCAAAGATAATTTATAAACTTCACCTGAAACAAAATGAGAGACGTTTGCTAAGCGCCTTAAAATAGCTCTCTGGGGCTAGCTTCTAAGCTTTTATTTTATCAAGGAAGGAGCTTAAAAATCATCTCAAAATGCCATGGGCTCAGAATTTAGAAACCCTAGATAGTATTTACTTAAAAATACATCAAAATATTTACCAAATAACTTGGAGTGTTTGTTTTAATTTTTTGAAATAATATTAACGTATATTGTAAATACTAAAAAAAAAAGTCTTTAACTATATAATAAGCACGGCTTCATGTTACAATTATTCATGTAAAAACAAAGTACACAAAAAGTAATTAAATAAAGAATGTATTTTTTGGCACTTGACCCAAATGTTTTTTTAATGCGCCTGAATACATATTAAAGTGAACTCAGAATGAATCGTACCCTACCTTTCTCCGAAACAAATTGAAACAAAATATTCTCATCCCACCGAGGTTTGATATAAATCCTCTCTAACGTAGTTTGATCATGTCTGAAGCAGGTCTCAACTTTATTGCCTACATCGAATGCCTTAAATTTTATTATTTGAATTTTTAATAAATAAAAAATGTCCGCTATTTAAACATCTGTTCTTGATAGTTTATAAATAATTCTTACATCCAGGATTAATCGTAGTTATCAACTTATTGAGTGTACAGGGGAAATAAGAGGAAAAGTTCAATTTTAACTACAATTGAGTTAGTGCTGCCATCTGTTAGACAATCACGAGACCTTTAAATTGAGTTTGTGCTGCCATCTGTTAGATAATCATGAGACTTTTCTTTAAATTGAGATAGTGTTGCCATCTGTCAGTTAATTATGATACCTTTAAAATGCACTGTGAATTGCCTAGAGCCAGAAATTTTCTACTAATTAGGCTAAAGCTTAATATCAAAGGTTTTCATAAGGTTCCCCCTGATGAATTTTTGGAATTGTACTTAACTCTAAAATTAATGGGTAGTTAAGATAAAAGTGAGATAAAAGTCTGTGCAGTGCACCATTTATTAATAGATTTACTATCACTTGTTTTCAATACATAACTTATAAAACTGCCTTCCGAGACAAGATATTCAATTTACGTATGAGGACAACAAGTTAAATCTCATTTATTCCCGTATTAGTACAACATGTTAAATCGCATTTCATTCCCGTATGAGGACAACACGTTAAATCCCATTTATTCTCGTATTAGTACAACATATTAAATCGCATTTCATTCCCGCATGAGGACAACACGTTAAATTCCATTTATCCCCGTATTAGTACAACATGTTAATTCCAATTTATTCCCGTATGAGGACAACACGTTAAATCTCATTTATTCCCGTATTAGTACAACATGTTAAATCGCATTTCATTCCCGTATGAGGACAACACGTTAAATCCCATTTATTCCCGTATTAGTACAACATGTTAAATCGCATTTCATTCCCGTATGAGGACAACACGTTAAATCCCATTTATTCTCGTATATAGTACAACAGGTTAAATCCCATTTCATTCCCGTATGAGGACAACATGTTAAATCCCATTTCATTTTCTTGTGAAGACATGTTAAATGCCACTTCATTCCCATATGAAGAGCTAAATTCAATTTATTTTGTATCCACTTTACTTCACTGCTCGGGGCATTCGATTCAAGATCTTATTATATAACTTTTTGTTTTGTTATTTAAGTATTCTTTTATTCGAGGGCAGCTTTTCGTATCGTATTATGTCTTCTTGGAACAGTTGTTTTTTATGTTTTTGTAATTTTATGTAATCTTGGGAATTTTTTCCTTAAGTTCTTTTTTAATTTACAGATAATTTGATAAGCAGCGACTTGATATTTTTCCAAGGGTCGACTTATTTCACAATCCACGGCGCGATAATAGTGATTCAATAAGTTTGTTAGTTTCAACAAGTAGCAGGAGGTTTCTTGTAGTCACATCTATTATAACTAATAGAAATGAATAGAATAGTATATTTATAAAATACGAATTTTTTTTACGAAGCTTAAATCAAAAATAAAATACTCGACATTTTTTTAATGTACACATTTATTTAAAGTAAAAATATTTGAAATTTAATCTATAAAATAAAGAAGTTTTTTTAAGGCTTGGTGCCATGTACAAATTATATTTTATTTATCATGTATCTTTTTTTTTTAAATCACCCTGTCTTACTACCTGTTCAGGCTATACGCATATATGGTAATTACTCTAATGGGATAGGGATGAGGAAGGAAGCAATTTAGAGGTAGAGGCATTTTCATGGAAGTAGAGTGGGAAAACTACCCTCAACAGACCCGACCGGGATTCGAACCCCAATCTCCCCGTCTTCAGCAGAACCAGTCTAACACTAGAGTGACGCCTTGGCTTAGAATTTTTGTCCACCGAAGCGGGTGTCAGGCCATAAACATTAATTAATTAATTAGATTAATACGATATTTTTGTGTGTTTTCATTACTCCCAACTACACAAATCAAATAAAGGTTTTCATAATTGGATTCAAGATACTTTTGTGAGATTTTTTACGAATCACGAATCCCACAGGATTTCAGACAATAGAGGTATCAAGGAATCAAATGTCACATATCTTATAGTATTTATCATTTAATATACAGTTATTACTATTGTGCATTTGTGAAAACTTTTTAATTTTATAAGGCGTATAGTATTATTATTATTTGTTCATTAATAAACACATTTTTTATCCCATTTAAACCATTAAAAATGCTAAAAAGTTTGAAGCAAATTTATTTTGGGGGGACTGAAGATTTGGCCTATTACTCGAATTCTTAAAAGAAGCTTCAAACTTACTGGTGGGCGGCCAGTGAAAATTTAATCTAGGTAGACTACTTGCAAATAAATTTGTAAGCGCCATTACTTTTTTTGGGTACATAGTCAGTAATCCTCCCAAAAACTAGTCTTTTCCACACTTTTTTAGAAATTTATTGTTTGAAGTTATATCAACAACTATTTAATAGGTTTTGTTTTTATTATAAAAGAAGAACCAAAAGTTTAGGAAGTTATTTAAAGGACACCTTTATGACTTAATTACCTTCCGTTTGTTTACTCTAGACTCTTCACTAAATAATAATTACTTTTTAATAAGTTCTCTTCTTGTTTTTTAATCTTTATTATTACTTAGTAAAAACATTTTTTATTTTATTGTTATCTCTTTTGAATAAAGATAATGCATTTCTTATTTTGCAAGTCATGTGCTGTTCTGTATTTTTTCAGTTCCAGCCTGTTATAGATATAGACTGTTGGCCTGCTAGTATTTTAACCCTAGCAATCTTAAGGGGGATGAGAAGCTCTTAGAGCCCACACTTCAATCTTTTATAATATTAATGTAATAATTTGAAACTGAATTACCTTTCCTTCCATATAATTGTCTGTCAGACCTTTATTTACTCATTCAAGCTATTTTTGTGTTTAATTTGTAAATAGTTTTTCTACTTTTACATTTTTTAGGTAGGCAGATAGATTTTTTCCATTTAGTTAGTGGCAACATTGTTTGTAGAGTGGCAGCACTGATTATTATGAACCAATGAATAGATGTATGGTCAGTCCAGGGCCTCTAATTTTGAAACGTGCGAGTAGCGATTCGCTAGCGTATTTCTCTCATCTCGCACACAATCTCGCAAACCCCTAATTTTGAAACTTCTGCGCTGCGAAAACTGACGTCACACGATCGAATAGCGAGCGGATTCTACTCGCCAGCCAAACACCGTGCGAGAGAGGTTTTGTCTATCGAGTTGACAGTAAAATAACAAAATGGATGCCATCCCCCTCTTCGGTTGCAGCTTTCTGAGAGTGATTTTGTTGAAATAAACCTACCATCGTACAAAATAGGTTTACAGAAGGAAAAAATATGATTGCTTTGTACTCTTTAAACAATCCTTCAATAAAAAGATTTGTTTGGGTGAAAATATAATTATATATTCTAAATTTTTCAATATTAGCCGTCAATTTGGCTGAGTCGGTAGAGTGACTCTCCCATAATCTAGAGTTAGCGTGTTCAAATCCTGTCAACCCCAACTCTTTATTTTTATTTATGGGACTTTAAACTTTAATTTTAAAGTATCGTATTAGTAAGCATATAATTTGTTTTAAATATTTTTTATAGAAGTATACAAGGTATTTGAGCCTGCGTAGACTAACATAATAGTCCTTAAAAATAATTTAAAAAGGTAGTAAATTAAAAACGGTAGGCCCACATCAGAGTCCAAGATATACATTAATTTTGAAATTTTGTTTGTAGGTGATTATTTAAAATTAAATTAGTGGGTTTTATGGCGTAAAAATGTACACATTTTAAAATAAGGCTAAGCAAGCTAATTATTATTCTAATAATAAAAATCTTTAGGGCATATTTATGTTTAAAAATAGAGTCGAAAATAAAATATTTTATTGAATTCTAATTACTAAAAAGTGATTTGAGTTCAAACAAAAAAAATGAAAATATCACTACTAGGGGTGGGATCGAACTCGTGGAAATATGATTATGAATCAAGCACGCTACCAAGTGTGCTAAAGTGTACATTACATGAACGGTTTTACATATACTAATATAACTTGAAAATTTTTTGTTACAACAAGCGTAGATGTATACAAAGGGAAGATGGTTTCCTAATAAAACTAAACAAATCCTTTTATATGATGCACTCAATACAATAATAGAGTTTATTTTCAGTTACGTATCTTGTATAATGGCGTGTTGTGGCATCTCATCGCCTCAATCCTTTGGCACACGTCATGGTTTTACAGTGTTGTCGGATTGAAAACTCATTCGCAAGCGAAACAACACTACACCAACTCGCACGATAGTAGAAACCTTTCAAAATTAGCTCTGTTTTAGTATAGCCTGCGATTTGCGAGTTCATGAGTTGCGAGCTAGCTCACAAGCGAATATTTCCGCAAGTTTCAAAATTAGGGGTCCAGTCCATAGTTGGAGTAGCGCGTTAGACCACGCAGCCACCGAAGCGGGTCCAGGTTAGTAATGTCTTAAAGCTTGATTCACACGTTAACCGAAAATAAAGAACAGAATCTGCTTGAGTGGTGCAGCAATTAACCCACTGTATGTTGACCCATGATGCATTGCAATGCCAACTTAAAACAGCTTATTAACAACATATTTTATTTTCTAGTAGATAAACATATATTTTAGATCATTCTCCCGATGGTTTTTTACAAATTATAACGCTGTGTCGTGGCACAATCCAATACATCGATAAACACGCCTTACATTAACGGGTTATTTCAAATCTCCTCACAGAAGTCAACGAGGCTGTCTGCTTGCTCTTGGCTGTAGAGCGCATGCGTTGTCAAATGCGCATGAGTACTTATTTGAGATTTGATTGGTTCTCTTATGCCGAAAATCTCAGGCAGAGCGTATAAAGTAGAGATGAGTTGAATCTTAGCAGAATAGCTCGCGCCAATCAGGCGGAAATCTTGTGAATGGCTTAGAGCTCATCACGTGATAACTTTTCTGTTCTGTCCGCGAACGTGTGAATTCAAAGTTGTTGTCATGAAAAGCCTTTTATGCCTGCGCTTTTATACTTAAATCTTTATTATTATTAATATTATTATTTATGTGTCCCCATAAATCTTATTTATGATATGATAATTTTAATCTGTTATCAGTATTCACGTAACAAGTGCAAATGACATCTAAATATAGACACCCCATTTCACCAATCAATCGTTGGCCTCAGGATCTCCATCAAACACCACACGTCAGTCAATTACAAACACACATGATTGGTGTTGGTGGGTGGTTGGGTGAGCGAGTTTACACTGATTCGTTAAAATGATGGCTCATTAGAGAGATTAACCACACTACGCGCAACGCCTGTACCTCTCTATACACCCCCTTCTCCACCAACCACCCATCCATCCACCTTGTGTAATGGACTGAGGTAAATACTGCATCATGGCAATCATGTTTCGTGTACCCCAGGATCGGAACGGGAACAGGACTTAATAACGCGAAGCTCTATGGTCTCCTAGGCGGTGTTCACAAGAGGTTGAGGGTAGGGGGTGTATGTTGAAACTGGGACAAGGGTAGTTTGGGGGTAAACAAGTCACCTGGGCATATCAATATGAGGTGGTGCTTATTCTTGCAAACAGGAACATAGGCCACCATCTCCCCCTTCCCTAATTTTGGTTCAGCGGTTCTAAACAAGCGGCCCGTGAACCCGTATCGTGTGGTGATGTGGAAATTCTGGTTTTGATCGCGGTGTTAGATGGTGCCTGAACTCTATTCAAGCTTCTTTTTTTTTTTAAGTTGGTTCAGCGGTTCTAAACAAGCGGCCCGTGAACCCGTATCGTGCCGGTGATGTGGAACTTCTGGTTTTGATCGTGGTGTTAGATAGTGCCTGAACTCTATTCAAGTTTTTTTTAGTTGTTGAGCTATTTAACGAACATTTTCTGAACTGAGTGATTACATCAACACATGAATTATAACCTAATTTAAATCTATAACAAACACACCTACCTTGGGGGCCTGACGGTCTAAGATCATCACTCTTGCAATATAATGGACCGACCATAAAGGGGAGATTGGAGATCGAATCTTGCTTGGGTGTACTAAAGGTGATTTTTTTATTCATTTGTTTACCACTACCTCCACGCAACTGTGGGTGTACTTATTATATATTCAACCTTACTAATCACTAGCATACTAGCGTTATTAGTAATCCTACATGCGTGTAACCTGAATGGGTGCTAAAAATAAAGACACAACACCCGATCCCCTGTCGTTAGTTCATCACTGTAAAAGGCTAAAACTAAATTTCATAATTAATAGTTTTTTTGGTCATGCCGGGAATAAGACCCGGGATCCTTAGTTCAGGAGGCAAACACGCTACCAATTGAGCTAAGGTGTTGTATTGTATTATAGTTAATATTATTACTATTCCTACCACTTTTTAGTACTCGTTCGGGTTAAAAACATACGTTAATTACGCCAATTGAACAAGTAAATTACCCAATTCATTGGCCAAATAGTCTAAGGCACCACTCACGTTGAACTGGCTTGTTGATGATAGGGATACTGGGGTTCGTGTCCTGGTCAGGTCTACTGAGGGTGGTTTTCCCTTTATAGTTTTCCACTCTCCCTCCAAGCAAATACAGGTACATTTCCCTGAATATAACCTTACTAATCCCAAAAACCATCAGCGAAATTAGTACATAAGCGTATAACCCGAACGGGTAGTAAGACGCGGTGCTAAAAATGATAATGACACTGAATAATTAATTTCAATTTTCCACGGGTAGGCTACTTGACAAGGAAATAAGTTTCTTTCCCCTTTCTTTCATATGAGTTGGATGGTCCCGACATATTGTATTTTACTAGTTTTGTTTTTTTAAATAAGTTGTCAGAACTACGTTTAGTTGATCTAAAAATTGATCTTTTTACGAATGATTTATCGTTACTAAAAAAATGCAGTAACATTAACCCTATCATCGTAGATTCATGTAAGAGGCTTATTTACCGCAATTTTCCGCAATTCATTCCTGAAGATGCGATTAAATCTAATTATTCACGTGCCATCTTGATCAAAAACCCTTCAAGATATATTTTGAGTAGATGGACCCCCTAAAGAGAAACCACTCGAGTTCATTCGTGTGGTTTGGGTTTTGAATAGTTGAGAAATACCAAATTGAAAACTTGAGGAGTATAAGCACTCGAGATGCCAAATAATCTAGTCAGGAATACGCGGCATATACTACATACCAATTTAACCTTTATCTTATCTGGGATCTATTACATAGATAAGATATGACTAACGCTGCTTACAGCTACAATGAAAATATAAGGAAATTAAATATTGAAAAAATGCTCTGACACCCAATTATAGAAAACGTGGAAAACTACAAAATGTAAAAAAAAAGAAAAAAGGGTTTAATCCCTGTATTCCTAACTTTAAATCACACGGATAAGTATATATATATATATATATATATTTATTTATAAATATTATAAGGGGTTTAATCCCTGTTTCCCTAAATTTAAACCATATGGCTAAGAATATATATATTTATATATAATAGATATATATTTTTTAGCCGTGTGATTTAAAGTTAGGGAAACAGGGATTAAACCCCTTATAATATTTTTTTATTTATATTCTGTAGTTTTCCACGTTTTCTATAAATGGGCGTCAGTGAATTTTTTCAATATTTAATTCAATAAGCAGCGTTAGTCATATATATATATATATATATATACAATTTTTAACAACGCATCTTATTACCTGTTCAGGTTCTACTCCTTTGTACTAACTACGCTAATATGTTAAGGATGAGTAAGGTTGAATTTAGAGAAAATGTACCCGCATGTGTGTGGAAGAATAGTGAAAAACCATTTAGGGAAAAACCTTTAGTAAAACCGACCGGGATTCGAACCCCGATTTTCCTGTCTTCAGCCATCCAATCCTTTGCGAGAGTGACTCCTTAGACCATATGGCCACGATGTGATTTATCAATAAATATTTCCAAAAGGTATTAAGTGCCGGATACAGGTATGTATACCCGAAAGTCACCAAAAACAGTGCAAGGAATAAAACACAAAACCATCTTTTTAATTTAGTGAGTTAAGGTTTGAAACTGAAGGAACTAAAAGGAAACTACTAGACAGACACTGGCTCTCAGCACAAAACTTAGATGACTGACCTGTCGTACTACTCGTGACGATATGGAATGTCATGACGAGGAGAAACACAGCCTTCATATTGTTGCTACCCTCTGTGTGGCAGACATAGCGTTCTATCCACTGAGCTACCAGCACCCAGCATCTGAAACATATATAAAGGCGTAAGATGATCAAAGGACAGAGATGTCTTCATTTTGGCAGACGTAGCATTCTGTCCACTGAGCTACCAGCATCTGAAACATATATAAAGGTGTAAGATGATCAAAGGACAGAGTTTGGTAGACATAGCGTTCTGTCCACTGAGCTACCAGCACCCAGCATTTGAAACATATATAAAGGTGTAAGATGATCAAAGGACAGAGTATATTCATGTTGGTAGACATAGCGTTCTGTCCACTGAGCTACCAGCACCCAGCATTTGAAACATATATAAAGGTGTAAGATGATCAAAGGACAGAGTATCTTCATGTTGGCAGACGTAGCATTCTGTCCACTGAGCTACCAGCATCTGAAACATATATAAAGGTTTAAGATGATCAAAGGACAGAGGGAACACGATTTAAGGAAGTGTTTTTGCAGTGTAACAGATTTTTGGCCAAAATAAATAAAATATTGCTGCAGTAGAAACATAAGATTTTTAATTTTCTTCACATGTTGATATTAAAAAATATTGTTGAATAGCTCTCAAGGGTATCTTGGAATTTGATGACAACTTTTTATTTTCATTTAAAAAGTTTGTCAACTAATGCCACTATGCTCATAACAGATATTCAACAACTGTTGATATAAACATGGGAAGAAAATTAAACTATGTTTCTACTGTAGCAATATTCTATTTATTTTAGCCAAAAAATATTTAGCTATAAAATAATTCCCTATATTCCCATTTTAACAATTTACTATCCGAGTATAAGCATGCATTTCCTGATTGTATTATTTTCCTTATTTAAAAAAAATCGTTACTTCTAGTTAGAATTATTTCTATGAATATGTAAGTGTAGTGGAAGCCTTGCCTCTTTCCAACCCCTCCCACCCCTTCAAATTGCTAAGCAACCTATACTATCCACCCTTTGTTAACGTCCTTCCACCCCTCTGTAACATTCCTAAAACCCTACTCCCTATAATTGTTGTGTGTTAATAGCAACAGGAATCCGTACAAGGTTACATACTAAACTATTTGCATGCACCTGTTTAGAGAAATCCAACAACTGTGTGTGGTCTAATTTGCTGTTGCCATGACAACACACAAACACACACACACGCGCTTTAAGGGGGGAGAATATCATTCTGTCCACTTAGAGCCAAGATGGGAAACCTGTGGCGCATGTGCCTAAAGAGGCACGTGGAATCTACAGTCCACTTTTCTTGGGAATAAATTTATCTGACAGCAATAAAAGTTACTATGGTCCAATTTTCTAAGAAAGAACGTTATATGACAACTATAAAAGTTACTATATCTACTTCAACGTATTCATACGTCAAGTCATGGGACCTGGAGCTGAGGCAAGCACTTTCTAAATGTCACCCCCCCCCCCAC